>CAJQZM010040748.1:837-94515 GCA_907164665.1 Colias nastes | reverse complement strand
ATATTCCATTAGGCCATGGAAAAATAAAAAATTACCTACGCGCGTATCGAAACTTGGAGGGATAATTGGTATTGGTTGTCTTAATAAATAGTAATAGCAGGGTTAAATAAAAATGTAAATACATATTTATTAAGTATGTTTGACCCCTATAAAAAACGAAACTATTATATTTATTAAACTTTACAGATGGCCGGTACGAGTGGTACTTGGCGCGTCCGTAAAACGGCAGCGCCTGTAGTACAGCAGCCGAAGGACGACGACGAAGAGGACGGTCACGTTCCTCGCTCTCTCAACCTGAGTGACGCCATAGAAGCGGCCCTCCAAGCCAGCCCCTCCCCGTCCAACAAGAAAAACAAGAAGTCCAAACAGAAGATATTATTTGCAACCGGCATGAATCGCTCTCCGTAATTGGCTTCAAAAATACTTTATTGCAAATAGATTCTCTAAAAATTTATTAATATTATAAAACATATGTATACATATTATTTAAAATAGTTCATCTCTCTGTCTGTCAGTATCTAATTGGTGTAATTTTTCATTGTGTAACAACAATATGAGCCACATTGCTCTTGTACAAATATCACAATGAAAATGTTTGTCTACATGTAAAAGTATACATAGAGTTATGTGTTATAATTTATAACAGTATGTGAACAAAAATGTTTGCTTTTTATTGATCAGGTTTTTGTTTTAATTGGGTTTAAAATAAATGTGAAATAACTGTGGGTAGTTGTTCAGTTGCAAGACATAATATATTTATCTTATAGGATATGTCTATGTAGTTAATATATTTTATTGTTTTATTAACAATATTTTCGCTTAATTGCTCATTGATGTTTCTAATAAATCACTTTATGAAGGTGTATTCTTGTTTTATTTGTCTTATTTATTTTTAACCTGTGTATTCATACAAGTAATCTCTGAGTAATCTGCATAAAATCTAGGACTGGGAAAATTATCTTATGAAGTACAGGAGAGGGATGTGAGTTACAACCAAACTACACTCACCGGCACGGAATCTTGGCCACTTACAAATTTGCCGATAAAAAAAGTTTGAAGTGTTTTTCACGATTTTTTTGTATGCAGATATGTTAACATATTATTTGTTTAATTTTATGGTAAGAAATCATTAAGTTTGAGAATAATCTTTTACCACTTTTTAAGAGTTACTCGAAATTTGTGATTTGTGCGGTTAGGCCCTGCGCAGACGACAGACTATCCGTGACGCACTTTTTAGTCTGTGAAAATAGAACCTATGCAATTATATGCAGTAACGCACACGACGCGCAAAAAGTCCGGCGCACAAAAAATCCGTGTAATTCGGGCAGACCGCACCGCGCCGCGGCGCGCCGCTCCGCACAAAAAGTGTGTGAAAAAAATTGAACGTTTGCTTCAACGCGCGCTAACGCAGACGGCGCACACTTTAGTCGGCAATCTGCATTTGCTAGGGGTGGACGTAACGCACGCGATCTATTATCATGGCGCCAGAGATCTATTATCTGGACCAATGCACCTCCTCATTGTTGTTTCTGAATGAGTCAAAGCAGGTCTCAAAATAAATAGCAACTCATCAAATGTAGTAACAGACATTTTATAAAATTTGAAAAAAATTGCCGGATGTTGTTTCAGAATTGAATGTTTAGTATGGAACTGTCCCATCAGTAATCTTTCCGAAAGTATAGGATGAACCCAAAATTCTCTATTTCTTCTTCTTTTTCTGAACTTCATGTACAAAATAATACTTCGCGATCTCTGCACGATTTCCATAGCGTCTACATCCCTACAGATCTGCCGACAAAATGATGGAACATGTGCGTCGTGTGCGTTGAGTCTGTGAAAAATCCGCGACCGACTTTTTGCGCGCCATGCGGACTTTTTGTGCGCCGCAGACTCGATCGCACAAAAAGTGTGCCGTCTGCGCAGGGCCTTAGCCGAAGTTACGAATTGTTCGTTTTAAACTTTTTTCGATATCGTTTATGCCATTTTAAGATATTGTTATTGTTGTACTGTAGTCAATGATCATAACAAACAATAAAAAATGCCGTTAACATCTGAACAACCTGCTCAGGCCAACAATGTTAGACCAATGACTGCCGCAACATAAAGTACCTAATGTACAGTACGTACCACGTTCAGCGATGCACTATGCATAGAGAAGATACCAGGAGACTGGCAGCTACACGTGCAGACCAGGAAATGAAGGCGTGAGGTGCTCATCAGCTCGATAAGACCTGTTTATTGTTCAAGAGATACTCAGAAATGGCTTTCTGACAGTTTTTGAGATACGCCACCGGCTCTAAAACACCAGGATAATAAATGTGAGTGAGCAATCGGTGAGAAGACTAATGAAGGAAGTTAATTTGAAGGTTTGCAGACCAGCATGCTGTCCAGAACTCCTCAGACATCACAGAGAAGCACGTCTTCGTTTTGCACGAGAACATGAAAACTGGACCCACAGCCAGTGCGCTCGTGAGGTGTTCACAGATGACTGCTAAGGCACTTTACGAGCTTCTGATAGCCAAGAGTCAGTATAGAGGAGACGAGAAGAGAGGTTTTCACCCATCACCACGCTCAAACTGCGATTTTTCATGGAGGGTCAATAATGGTATGGGGAGGTATAAGTTCCGATGCTCGCACGGAGTTAGTTATCGTAGATAATGGCTTAAATTTGATCAGGTACATCGAGGAAATTCTCCAGGAACATGTTCAGCCCTATTACAGGTTTATCAGTGAAGAAAATTTGCTACTAATACACTATAACGCATGTCCGCGTGTCGTACGATGCGTATAAGAGTACCTTCAAGAGGTTATTATTGAAAAATTGGAGTGGCCAGCTCGTAGCCCGGATCGTAATCCAATAGAACACATCTGGGACATGCTTAAAAGAAACATAAAGTTCGATTCCAACCCAGCACCAATGTTAGATGAGCTTAGAAATACAGCTGGGGCCGTTTGGTACACTATAGCTCAAGTGGACATCAAAAATGTCTTCTAGAGTATGCCAGACTGGATGCAAACAGTGTTTAAGGCAAGAGAAGGAAACACCCTATATTAAAAGGTTCAATTTTTTTTATGGAAACGTTCTTTCTAATTTTTGTGCATTTTTTAAGAAATCATTTAAATTTCACAGGAAAAGCGTAAATTCTTGTTTAATTCATATCTACGCGGTAGTACTTCTTATAAACTTCCAATTATTACTAAAAGTTAGTAAAAACATTAAAGTAACTAGTTTTGATTAAATTTTAATTGAATTTTGTAGTAGAAAAGAAATAGTGTTATTTTACGCAAAAATTTGCAGTGGCCAAGATTCCGTGCCGGTGAGTGTATTTTGGGCAGTAGTCTGATTAGTAGTTATTAGTGTAGTGTTCGTGGTTAACAACGCTTGCAAAGCGCCTCTAAATTATACGTACACTAGTATCCTTCACTGCACGCAACGTGAGCCGAACCTCAAGCCGTACTCCTTCGTGGACACTGGACAAATCCGTCATCGTCCACTCGCCACAATACAATATATTCACTCGAATTTATCAGCGGTCTTGCCATCAGTGATGAGTTCTGCGGCTGGGTACGCGAGACACGCGGCATATGCATGCAGTTAGCATGCATAATATGTCGCTTAGGGTGCTTTCCACCAATAACGTGCGAGGGAAATGTGTCATGCGAGGATGTCTAAATTTGCTGTGAAAATTTGTGGGGGTTTCCACAAATAATGTGCGAGAAAATGTGCGGTGCGAGAATGCATTGAAATGTCTTCTATTACTCAAAATTATAGAACTAATAAAGATACATCGCACGGATTCCTCCAAGATTCCTCGCATACATCTCTCGCTTGTTTAAAAAACCTAGCACCGCTGAACCGTTTCCACCAAAGCTGTGCTGACGCTGAGCGAGGCGAGGTAAATTTTGAAGCGATATGATTAGTTATTTACAAACACATTCCTCGCGACACATCCTCGCACATTGTGCGCACATTATTGGTGGAAAAGCAAGTGACTCTAGGCCCTAGATCAAGATAAAAAATATATAAGTAGGCAAGAGGTAGGCACAATATAATTATTATAGCAGTATTCGTATTTTTACTCACCCCTACCTTGAATTTCGCCCCGAGCCAAAAGACTTGTAGCATTATAGCTGACAGACTTCATCTGTCACAGCATATTATGTCAATTGTCATTTGTCAATTGTCAACACTTTAACAAAAAACAAGCGACTATCCACAATATCATTGAACCATATTATATCAAGTAAATGTGAATTGTGAAATTTAAAAATAAATGAAATAAAACACTTGTGTACACAGAACGTACTAAGGTTTTTATTGCTTGATGGTGTAAAAGTTTACACGATAATGACGTCCTGTACAAGGGACTTCTTATTTAAACCTTTTAAGGTTACCGAAGTTGAATTTCGCAGTTCTGATAGTCCTAGACCGAGAAGCGGTCATAGGGTAGCTTGTGATGACTTTAACGTGTATTGCTTTGGGGGATACAATCCCTCTCTACCACTTAGTCAAATACTACAAAGAAACAATCCCACATGGACCCCAGCAAGACCACTATTTAAAGAGTTATGGAGCTTTAATATCTCCACTAGAAAGTGGAAGCAACATAGAGTAACAGAAAATATGCCTGAAGAATTGGCATCAAATGCTATGTGTATGAATGGGAGATATTTAATGGTTGGTAATGTGTAACACAAACAATAGTAGAGGATTTCTTTTTAACATTAAATAGATCATTGTTATTAAAAATAAATTACATTTTTAGATATTTGGTGGTACAGGTGCTCCATTTGGAAACAAATGCAGTAATGATGTCATTGTTTGGAAGACATGTATGGGAGATGCAAAACTCGAAGTCTTAACAGTGACAGGTTCTCGGCCTCCTGGTCAATATGGTCAGTCAATACTCTGCCATGATGGATGTTTTTATACTATAGGAGGAACAAATGGATTTGCATATAACTGTGATATTTATAGGTTGGTATTTGTTAATTATCTATAGTTTTTACATTAATTTGGACTTCCTGTAAATGTGACTAAAGAAAAGATTTTCTCACCTTAATATTTGCAAAATTTCTATTCAAGTTTGTTTCTTAATGTCTTAACTAATAATAAACAATTTTTGTTAAATCAACAGGTTAGATTTGCGAACAATGGTGTGGGAAGCTGTATTTGTTGGGACAGGCCAAGACGGAGAGCCGCTAGGGAGATACAGACATGAAGTAGTGCGTGCGAATAACAAACTATACATTGTTGGTGGTGGTACAGGTGAATTGGCATTTGAACTGATGGAAATACCCATGTATGATCTTGAGACCAACACATGGACCACATTAATGCCAAAAGCGGACGACACATTGAGGAATACAGCCTCACCGCTACCTAGAAAGTGTCACAGTGCAGTGCAAATTGAAACGGACAGTGGTGTGCAAGTATTTGTTACCGGTGGGACAGATGGCGAGTCAGTGTTTGAAGACGTTTGGAGGTTAAACATAACAGATCTCCAGTGGCATTTAATGCAAAAGACAGTTCTTCCTCATCCACTGTATTTTCATTCATCCACGGTCACTTCATATGGTTGCATGTATGTGTTTGGCGGTATTGAACCAAAAGAAGACGCAACATGTAGGAACAATAAGTTATACAAAGTATGGTTATGCATACCAAAGTTAAGTGAAATATGTTGGGATGCTTTATTAAATATGTATCCCACTTTGGATGAAGTAGATAAAACAAACTTATTGAATATTGGAATTCCAAGGCATTTTGTAGATAGGTTGCATCCTGAATCCTTTTTTTCTGAAATCAGAGGGAAAAGGTTTGATTCACAATGTGCTATCAAGTAAACATTGCTTTATCTTTATGTAAGTAATTTGTGTTCAGAATGGCATAATATTTAATTTAAACGAGCATAATCATTTGTCATAATACTTAAAGTATATATTGTATTAGTTTATCTATCAGTAATCAAATAAAATATGGATGTTTGATTTTAAATTCATTTCTTTTAATAATTATTTTTGCCATAATATTTTATTTTGATAACTAGCTTACCGCCCGCGGCTTCGCCCGCTTTGTCTAAAACGGTAAAACCTAATAAATTATATACTAAAACCTTCCTCTTGAATCACTCTATTAAAAAAAACCGCATCAAAATCCGTTGCGTAGTTTTAAAGATTTAAGCATACAAATGGACATAGGGAAATAGGGACAGAGAAAGCGACTTTGTTTTATACTATGTAAGTATGTAGTGATGATATATGCCAAATACTAATCTGCCTTAGTTCATTTTCTTAAAGGACTGAGTGGGAAAAAATGTGACGCACGGGAAATATTTATTTATTGGTCCACAATCTCATCCTATATACTAATGAGAAAAGGAAAAACAGGCTGTAAATACAAAATGCTTCTTAATTTTACATTAAAAATGAGATATCATTTTTTTTTTTCAACTCGCAATAGGGGCGCAAAAATATTAATTATTAAAATGTTTATTATTATGTTACTATAAACAATAAGTAAGTTACTCAAAAATTGAACCCGTTGATTGTTAGTGTTGAAAATTTGAGCGTAATAACGCTATCGACGTAATAAAGATCGAGTTACGGCGAACTAGGAAAGGGCTCATGTTGAATAAATTACTTTAATAATAATTACTACCAAGTGTTCAATGTCAAACAATATCTAAATTATTAACGCCAAACTTACTAACCTTTTAATTTTTCAATTAAATTGTAAGGGTGTTTTAAACGACTTATTTTGATTTAAATAAATAAATAAATAAATAAATAAATAAATAAATAAAATCTTTATTTTGCTTTAAACATGGTATTCAATGGTGATACAATTATATTAATAAAGCACAAACATGTTCAGCCAATACAAGCATGCAAAAATAATTACCATAAAGGAGTTAATGGTCCGTTCGGGTTGAACTTTCCATGAACTCCTTTATGGTATAGAAGTTTTTTTCATTAAGCCAAATAAGAAGATGTTTTCTAAATTTATAATCATTACACGTCTTTAAGTTATTTGGCAGATGATTGAATATTTTAACGGCCATCCCCACGCAACTTTCCCTGTATTTGACGATACGAGGGTTCTCTCGTAAAATTAATTTATTCGGATCCCTTCGTGATCTCGAGTTTAGTTGAGAGGATGTTTTAAACAAACTACTATTTCTAAAAACAAACATACACAGTTCAAAAATATATAAACAAGGTAGGGGTAATAAACCAAGCTTTTTAAATAAGGGTCGACATGATTCAGTGGGTGCTATTCCACAGATGGCTCTCATGCATCGTTTTTGCGCAATGAATGCCCTATCCCTAGCAGTACTGTTACCCCATAATACTAATCCATAGCGAATTTAAAAACGTAACTTTAAAATGAAAAGCAAGAATGTAATTTTAGTATGTATATCTACAGGAAAAAGTTTTCTTCTTAACTTTCTTATTTGGCAATATGTATTACTATACTGTATAGTGTTATATAAAACTAGCTTTGCGCTCACGGCTTCGCCCGCGTAAAAAACTCGCACAGTTCCCGTTCCCGTGGGATTTCCGGGATGAAATCTATCATGACATTTCTCAGGTTTCTACATTCGTACCAAATTTAATCAAATTTCAATGGTTTAGGCGTGATTGGACCTACAGACCAACAGCTTATGTAATACCTACATAATATTTATAGCAGGAATACCGCAACTATTACAATTTTTAACTGTTTATTAGGTAGATAGCTACGATTAAAAAAAAATGGTAAAAGAATTTGGTGTTAGCACAGACTAATAATAATGGTGTTAGTAAAGGTATTCATAGGAAACTATTTCGAAAAACATTTCGAAAGTTACGTCATTAAATTTTAAATTTAATTTTAATAAGTTAAATTTTAACCAATTAATTAACGGATTAATATATATTAATCCGTTAATTAATTGGTTAAATTGCTATTTGCTTTAATTGTTTAGTTACTTACTAACATAGAGCTGTAGGTAGGTATTGTTAATTTACAGACTGCAGAAGAAGAAAATTGCGTAAGGTAAAGTTCTAACATATCGTACGAGAAACTTATATGTAGGGAAGTATTTTCTCTCCTAAAGTAAGTGGTACGTACTTGTAGCCGTTAATTGTATTGAATCCGAAGTGTACGCCTACGGGATCACAAGGGTACTTTGTAAATGGGTGCTAAATTCCATACACTTTGATCGCAACGGCTACGTTTGGCTTTATAGGTTTCAATTTCGATTTCAAGGGTAAGCGGTGGCCGCAACAAGTGCGCGTCGGCGTAGGGCGTGCGTCCTGTCCGTCCGCCGGCGAGTTTCGCGCCAATTCGCGGCCGCAGTGCTGGGAAACGCGCCTCGCGAACGGGACACTATCAACCCGACCCTAACCGCGAAACTGAAACTTTAACTTCGATTAATCCCAGCAGAATAGCCACAATGTATACCGATCCGAAAATGGAACGCGTGCGTGATCTACATCCCATTATTTAAAATTTAAATTTAAATATGGCTACGACAATATTAAAAAAACGATGCATGTTATATTTTCACATATGCGTCAAACTTAAACATTATCGTGTTAGTTATTTTTATTCATAAACAGTCGGTTCGAAATGGATGAAATGGAAACAGTGTCGAGCACTGTCAGCCCGACTCCGCACCGGTCCCCGACCCCAGAATTGCACGCGACGTATACTTCCCTCGAGATTCTGGTTGCGTTAGTGGCAGTGATTGGAAATGCTATGGTGATACACGTGTTCCGTAGAGACAGGAGGTTGAGGAGACGAACGAACTACTATATTGTGTCTTTAGCTATTGCAGACTGTTTAGTTGGTTTGCTTGGTATTCCATTTGCGATACTGGCATCCGTTGGATTGCCCAGGAACCTCTACGCCTGCCTCTTCACTGTTTCGCTGTTAGTGATGTTGTGCACCATTAGCATATTCTGTCTTGTAGCGGTATCAGTAGACCGCTACTGGGCGATACTTCACCCTATGGGCTACTCCAGGAATGTACGAACCAAAACAGCTATTTGTAAGTATTGACAATATTTATTCTAACTTTTAGTAACATACCTACGTTTATTTTTACACAATAATAAGAGTTATTCATTCAACATTGACTTCACCATTCGAACTTTATACCAACGTCCATACGAAAATATATGACACAAATACAATTTGGCTATTTAAATTAAATTAAAATATTTTATTAGTAAATTTTACTTTGATGCCAAAATAAAAAGAATTATTATGAAATAAAGCCATAAAGGTAATTTTAGTCTTATTTTATTATCTACCAGGAGGGCCCTACTACTCCATATTGTATGAAATTGAGAAGGGTAAATAAACTATTTTTATTTTATTTTTTTATTTTACCATCTCTATATTTTGTAACAAGTGAGGTTAGCTACTACTAGCCCTTAGCTACTCAAAAAGCGAACGGTTATTTTTATTAGATCCCCAATTCGAGGTTAGATGACGATTGATTATTTTATTTTAACCTAATTTGTTAGGAGGATTATTTTATAAGAGGTCAGTAGTTATCTTTTATAACTATCATTAACTACTTCATAACAATGACTGCCCATTAAACGACCGGTAATAGCTTTATTATATGATTCTTGGTTCTTTTATTACTATACATTTGCAACATTTCATATTTGTTTAGATGTGAATAATACTAGCATTGTGTGATTGGAAACATATTCCACATTAGAACACTACGTTTAATTTATGTGTAGATGAATTACCAAGAAATTGTTCTGTTAAACTTTGATTAGGTACCTACTGTTTATGTCTACGAAAAGTTTTCGGGAGCAATTAAAAGCTTCACATGAACATCAAGGCTTCAATCAATTTGTGCGCTGGTCGATTGGAAATTAAATAAAAAATTATAATATCGGTACGTAAAGAGCTAGAGCGAATAAACAATTGTTACTTTCATCTTTTAAACACATTTTAACTCCTACAAAGAAACATAAGTAAAACGGAATTTCTTTTAAAAGAAGTACTTATTCTGACGGATAAATCACAATATAAAAGCAATATCGACGTTTTACTTCCTTTTTGAACTATTATTATATACTTAGCTTCAACAAACAACATTCAATCTATGTAACTCATTTATTTGTCTGTTAATAGATTTTTAAAGCATTATAGTTTATTTAAACTATTCAGGTGGTTGTAATTTATTTCTACGAAAACAAATATATAGAGTAACTGCTGTAGTCGATGGTGTATTTATGTTTAAATTTAGTCACACGTGTGCTATTGGCCGCTAGAGATTAGGTACCTACCTAATTCATGTAAAATTACATCTTCATCTATCAATACAACGTTAAAACTTTTTTTGTTACAAAAATGTTAAACAATCATTAAGTATAAATGCGCTAAAATAATGTAGAGTTTGTGTTGGAATAAGTGGTTCATTAGGCAACTTTAATTTAATAACTAATTGAATGAAATATATTCTAATAACAGTTGGTAATAATTCCCCATTGAAATTATACCGAATAATTTATCCCCTATTGAATAGAGAATTTAGTTTTAATGTAGTTGCTCTCCCGGCTCTGCCTGTGTTTATCTATATATTTAAACTTTAAAGCTTACTTTTAAGCTAATTTAGGCGGAGCCAACTCCAACATTTACAAAACGTTGTGATAAAATAAATCCACTTCACGAGTTTTTATTTTAATTCAGGTAAACATTGCTTTCGGTAGAACATACGTAGGTAAATGTCATACCTACATCATTAAGACACAAAAGCGCTTCAAGATAAATTGGATGAATAATTTTTTGAAGTAGGAACAGCAGAACCAGAAACTAATAACCTGTGTTACAGATAAAACGTTGGATAAAATAGACGTCTCAACTACGAAAACATTCATCCCACTCATTTAACGACATCAAAAAAATTTTGTTTTGTCACTCGTGATACTTTATAAATCGTCACTTAGTAAAAAATGTCTTGTGTTTTATAATTGTTAACATTCGGCTATAATACTTGTTTATGATAGATTTAGATAGGTATTTTCAGATGTAGGCGGGATGGTTGAACAGACTTTTAATAGAATGATTTAATACATGTTTAATACAAAAGCTTTCAATGTGTCAAACGAACAACGATTACATCAAAGCAAGCATGAGGCATTAACGTTTCTCTAATCGTGGACCAATACCAATAGATAGTGTCTTTCATCTTCAGTGTGAACGACATTTGACATACGATCCTCCATCTGGTAAGGAATCATGCAAAAGGTGTAATATTTTAAAAAATGTATATTTAGGGCTGATTTTTCAATCCTTGGTTAAAACTTATTCATCGAATAACGTATTAAACTACCATTTCAAAAATGTATTCTTATTGTCCGTATTTGACAGTTTACAGGTGACAATTTAATATGTTCGTATAATATTTTTTGGACGGATAAATTTTAACCAAGGATTGAAAAATCGGCCCTTAGAAGTTTAAACACTATGCCTATACAATAAATTTAAAGTCCATTAACTCTTAAATATATCTTCTCACGATACAAAAAAGTTATTTTTAATTTACGGGATATTGTGGTAGGTAGGTAAGCTATTGAGACGAGAAAGAATTTGAAGTAGGTATTTGAGTAATATATTGTTCTGATATTGAACATTATATCTCACTTCACTGCAATGCTCAGTTCTAAATTAAACAATAGTTATAAATATATTTGAACCAATATAATATAATAAATTAAGAATATAATGGGTTTCGGAAATAAAAATGTATCTCGCCAAAGACTCATTGTCTTATATTATATATCTATAAGCGATTAACTTAGAATTTTGTACCTTAAAAATACTTCTTGAAGACTTGAACCCTCATCACATGTTAATGCGATCTTAATGAAATATCTGCCCTTGTCAAAGTTTCTTGATGCCTATGAATATAATGATAGATGGATTTCCCTCCATTTCAGTTCCACTTCTAGGATTTATCTATTTCCGAAAATATAGTATAATAAAATATACTTAGTATGCAGCTGTTGCTTTCGCACTGAAAAAAATTACTAAAACCAAACCTATTGGAACTCTCAGTTAGCTTTTTATATCACTACATAGTATAAAACAAAGTCGCTTTCTCTGTCCCTATGTCCCTATGTCCCTTTGTATGCTTAAATCTTTAAAACTACGCAACGGATTTTGATGCGGTTTTTTTAATAGATAGAGTGATTCAAGAGGAAGGTTTTAGTATATAATTTATTAGGTCTTAGACAAAGCGGGCGAAGCCGCGGGCGGTAAGCTAGTTAATTATAATTTCAACATATTATCATCCGATAAAAAGTAATAAGTAGGATTTAAAATCTAATACAAATCCGCTGCTACCATAAATCAAGGGGAATTTGCTTATCTAATAAGAAACACGTTTTGGGCATCGACCGTGTGGAAAAAGGAAACTTAAATTGTTTTCGCAAAAGCAATTAGTCGTCGTTGAAATAAGTGTAACAACATTTCCAAATGACTGAATGTGGATGAGGGTCGGGTGTCGGTATAATGGCCTCCGATGGGTGAGGTTTCACTATCATCACACCCACAGATCACACCAAATTGACTTTACTGTTATTGTTTTGCTGGAGCTTCGTGTTGTTTTTCCAAGTTTAAGAAATTATAACTGCTTTACGTTTTCCTTAATTAATTTCAAGTAAATAATGGGCACTCAAGAATTGGAATTGACAAATGTCGTGCCTCGTTTGAGTCGTACGAGATAAATTTGCATTAAATTAAATGATCTAATAAATTGCGAACTACAGTAATAAATAATAGGTAGTTTCAAATTAATGAGCAAGTTTATACGTGTTTACAAATTTTGGTTATTTAATAACAAAATATCTACAATTTTTCAATTTGAAAACTCCACATCGACATGTTATAAATTAAGGTTTCGTAAATATGTCGGCAGTTTTCGAGCACCGTTCCGTGCAAAAAGTTATCCTTTCAATACTTTAAAATGGATTGCAATTTCTGTGAAAATTAAGAAAATTATTAACTGTTCACGTCCATTGTTTACTGGATAGTAGGCTGGTAAGGTAAGTATGTAAATTGTAAAGGCGCCTTAAAAATTCTCACTGGAGGACATTCCACAATTTAACTGTGGTACGGTATTATTTTACGTATTATAATGCATTGTAATGTGGCGTTCAATTTTCGCAAAACAACAGGTTTAACGCAAAAATAGAGTACTTGTCTAGTGATAACGTAAAAGATAGGAATGTATACTTTGACAACATAATGGGACAGCCAAATATCGACGGGATTACGCCTAATAGCAGGATATATGAATACTATGGTAATAGGAAGTCAAAGCTTGGAGTGATAGATAAATGATGACGTATGATGAGATCAAGGATGAGATTGTTATATATTGACGTACACACGTTTATAATAGGGATCTGTTAGTAGATATGATCCTTTATTCTCGTCATAATGACGTAGGAAAGACTTCTTCGCCAACGTTGAACCCAACTGATTGCCGCTATTAGTGTCTGTCTATTGCACCAGTGGGCGTGGTTTGAACCTAACTGCTTGAAAAATATTTTGCTATTACCAATTACCATTGTATTGCAAAATAAAAGAAAATGTGTTGCAAATATATATGTAAACGTCTTTATAATTCGCAAAAGGTAATTATAAACATTATAAAAAATTTACAGCATTTCAGATTCAGATTACTTGTTTGAAAATGTTCGTTATGTTGAGGTGTTCATTGTTTGAAAGGTTCAAGGTACCCTTGTACGATGGGAATTTTATATTCCAATAAAAGTGACTAAGCTATGTACAGATTTACCTATCACTTCTGTGTAATTCAGTAGATACACTCATATTGCAAAGCTGTTATCATATACTTAGATACTAAAATAAATAGTGCTTAAACGGGGGTGCATTATCTACTTTTAATGACTATCCAGTCTTGTATTGCACAAAATTTCATATAATTACGGATTTACCATATTCAATATAGCGGATTTAATTTATAGTTTGAGTGTCGCAACTAAATATGTATAGACTGTAATAGACCACCTATGAAGGTGAGGGATAGTGTCTACGTGTTCTTACTACTTAAGAAGTTGCGTGAATCGTCACGTCTCTAAATTTATCCTCCAATAAATTAGCCTATAGATAGGTGTGCCAATTTACTATAAATCTTTACTTGGAATGTAAAAGATTATTTTTAAGCAACGTAAAAGATTATTTTAACAAAACATTTTGAAAGTTATTAAATACGCATTTAAAATAATAATTATAAATGTGTGTCATTGAAACCGCCGAAGTAAACAACTAGAAACTAGAAAAGTTATTATTGCTCGGAAAACTCAAAGCGTTAGTCAGACTACGAGATAAGCTCGAGAGCGTAAGAGCCTATTACACAAATACAAGTTTTTATTGCCATCAATGAAATGAACTTCCTCCAACAATGTTTATGAACTGATAAAACATTGATAACCCGGCGTTTCTAATATTTCATGTGACACCACGACCGTGAAATTCTTAAATTAATTCGTACCTAGGTACTTTATATTTGCTGCTATATATTTGCTTTTGTAATTTTTTATGTCCTGGTGCACAATAAAGTATTTTTGTTTGTTTGTTTGTTTATACATTTATTTTATACGTTTTTCTAATGAATAATATCATTGGTGTTTTATTATCATGTGTACACCAAATGACGAGGAAAATTGCAACTGATAACGAAAATATACGTAAATATACATAACCCAAATAGCCAACCGAAAATCTGCCCCAACCTCATTTAGTCACGAAACTTGGAAGTCATTTATTACAAGTCTATCATGTAGGCACACACAGTACCGAATACCGATTCTGTAGCAACAAAAAGTCTTCATACGTTATTGCGGTCACAATAATCAACATCGCAATTGAATTCTCAAAACTCGCAATTTTAGTACCAAAATAAACGATATGTAATAGAATTTTTATCCTATTTGTAGAGTTATACGTCTCTTGAATTTGGCTTAAATTACGTGAGTGGAATTATCCACTGGTATTAACCAACACTATTTACAGCAGTATCAAGCCCACAATTGGGCGTTAATAAATGTAGAAAGATATATGGATCCGTCAAATTATAATTTCGCCGAGGCGTTTTTGTATTCCATTCACGCTAAAATGCATGAATGGCGAAGCATGATGACATAGGATTGTACGGGGACAATGTTCAGGAAGTCGTTCATCTCAGTTCACAGGAAGAGATCGTTTTGTGGAGGCGTGCCTCGTCTACATTGTCACGTACGAATCTTGGACAGCCTTGATCAGATCAGTAGCATCCATAGTATAAGTATGATTGGTAACTGGAATCTCAAGAATAGCAGAGTAAATTGTATTTTATTTTTGCTGACATTATATGAAACACGTGCAGCACAATACAGGAAGAAAAGGTTCTGTTCTATCTTTTATATCTCACAACAACTGATCTCTCTGTTTTACACTTACTTAATATTTGCTCAAAAATTTACTCTACGTTCGTAACTATACTGTTATTGATTAATTATAATCAATAGCGTCCGCGTTAAAATGTAGAAGCCCTTCTGGCTAACATTGAGAGACCACACAAAAAAAAAAAATAATAATCAAATCGCCTGCCGAATTCTATATTTTCTCTTTGAACTTCATGTTCAAAGAGAAAATATAGAATTTTCTGTGAGTTATTTAAATCATTCGAACTCGTGGAAAGCTTTTAATTTTATTGAATGGAAAATAAATTATAAACTTCTAAAACCTTTTAATATCAGTGTTTGTAAAAGGAAAATATAAATGAAAAAAAAAAGCAATGATGAATTGACAATTAGCAGTTTTTATATAATGTGAGAATGAAAAAAATAATGAAACTTTATTTATCGTTAACAAATTACATTAAATATTAAAATCATCGACTCTACCTTACTTACAGTAACAATAATTTTTCATAATAAATCAAAATATAGGTAAAATAAAATTTAAATATCAGATATCAGAGACAACATAGGTACCTAAATATTGTTTTGTATATTCGTAGTAAATTGCATATAATATGTAACTTTCTTCTACTATAAAGGTATGTTTGTAGAGACTATCTCATTAGCTAAACCTATAATAATTATTTTGTAAGATGAGAAGAGCGAAATCCTTGAGAAAAGTGTATCTTTCAGGTTACAAGACTCGTGTAATTTTGACCTTAATTACACTGCTTTCTTGCAATTTGTGTTAAGCGTTTAACATTATTTCAATATTTTTCATATACCTACAAGTATGATATAACTATGTAGGTATACGTATAGGATATGGTCCGATACTCTAATAGGTTCTTAGGAATGCAAATAGGAGATTAAACGATGACGATACAAAGTGAGATTAGTCATCAAGGATGGGATACATCATGAAAGCGGATGCACTTTTCATCATATAAGATAAAGATAAGAATTATTGTATTTTTACTCAAATACGATTGCTTCTTTCAAAAATAGTGTTAATTTTAGCGATTATTATAGCGGTTGTGTTCCTTATTAGCAAAATCGTTAACGAAGGATTTAAATTCTTCATAGAAGTCAGTTACGTAAGTTACATAGTCGATCTCGAAAATCGAGTCGAAAGAGGCGTCATTTGTTCTATTCACGTTCTATTAATCTGTTCATGAAACAGTAGGTATGCGCAGTTATGTTTCATAATGCGAAGCGTGTCATATAACTACGCTTTATGTTTGTTGAAAGAGCTTTCCATCGGAACTGTTGGGAACTTTGTTGATAGAGAACTTATACACGTCGGCGGGAACGTAATCTATAGTCCAAAATGTCCAAAATATAGTAAGTGTTTCGTTCCATTGTTTCCTCTGTAATATGAAGCGATTTCCATATAAAACGGATTCTGTCAAACTATCAAAATGGAAGAGTCACTTGAAGCTTAACTGTGATGTTAAGCAACATTTTACCACAGAGATTATGCGAACTTTTGATCCACTGATGTGATACATTTTCTGTACGAATTTAAATTGCTCTAGATTTTGAGATTTTATTTTAATTTACTTACTTAAATATTTAGGTACTCATGATCATTACAAATATAAGTTGAAAATGCTAATACATGAAGTGAAGTCGTATAAAGTTACACTGCACTGTAGACGGTGCAAAGTGCATTGTACTATTAACATGAACTATTTTAATCAATGAGAAATCCACCATTCATTTATCCATGGGTTGGCGCGACAGGATGGCGCCCGGGCCCCATGGCGCCAAGCCGACTTTTCCTGAAAGTCAACGACAGTCGCGCGCCGGGATCCCTTCGCGCTGCACTATGAAACCTCTTTATATTTTCACAGTGATTTATATTTCAATCGTGTTTGTCAGTGCCAAAATAAGTGGAGGACCACGTGGAAGATTCGATAATAACAACCATCGGAAAAACACAAACAACCACCATGTCACCGCCCATCACACGCACTTTTCCTACCACCCACCCAGTCAGATATATTTTATGTGTCGACATTGTTCAAACTTTGCACCCTACCCGGTGTTCCATGGCGTTCCGCCCTCATATGTGTATAAGTATCGCGAATGTAATGGAAGATTTGGATATCTGCTAAGCGGTTTGGCGTTGTACAATTTGGGAAGAGCATCTGCTGATCACTGGCAATACACACATTTCTACTCAGTACGTCGCGATGAAAATTGCTCCATGCAAGCGATTCATCCGAAGCATTTTGAAGAAATCGGATTCCCATGTTTTATGATGTCGTCCTTCATGGAACGGTCGCCAGAGAGCTTGATACCGAACCCTGAAGCGTTAGACATAACTTCACCACAGATCGATGTAAGGCCGTTCATTCAATACAACGGGACTGCGTTGCAAGATACTAAGGACTATGAATGCGTCATTTGGCACAATAGTTCTTTATCAAAAGAGAAGAATACTGTACCGTGCGCTCTACTTAAAGAATACGCAGAAACTATGAAACCATCTGGTGTACCGGTGTATGTGTGGCTTCCGATTACTATCGGAGTTGTGATCGCTATTTACGTGATTTGTCAGTGTTGTTGTAAGAGCAAGCCAAGGAAAAACGAGACACCGCTCAAACCAAACGTTGTTAGATTTTATTCACACTATTATTACTGAAAATAAAATATAAATACTTAATAATTTTAGTTCCTATTACGATCGGGCACATATTGTAGGAAAAATAAATAATTTATTTAGAATTTGCGCGATCGTCTATTTATCTATTATAATAATAATTATTTTTGTTAATTCTTAGACAGCTGTTAAGCCGGGTCTTTAACCATAGTTAAAATAACGCTTTTAGTAAGTGTATGCTTTTATTAATAAGATAATAACGTGTGCGAGTACTAGATAAAATCCGTCTATCATGTGCTATGAAGTGAATCGAAATAAATGTGTGTGCGAAATATTAAAACATTTTATTTTATTCGTAACTTTTCATGAGTACCTACTGACATAATATTGCATCTCAAAACCCACATTGATTGATTTAGCTACAGTATTTACCCTTACATTGATCGTCCTTAACAAGTTTCAGTTGCTTTATTTACATTTTTGTTTACATTGTTACATATTATTCTTGTATTTGTGAGTAAATTCGTAGTTAAAATGGCTATGCCCATATCCTGTGTAATTCGTTTGCTAACACTTGGCACGTTATATTATGATTGAATATTTTACATGGGTCTACATAATAAGTACCGATTTATACATAGGGGACGAATATTATGTAATCATTTGCTGAAAGTTAATTTAATAAGTAAAATCTTGAAACTAACAGATTAATACGAATTACGAACTAAAATAAATTAGATAGGTTCTTAATGACGATCACCTAGACTCTAGGTGGTAAATTATTGTGGTATCAACAATGTATGTTTCTAGCATCTGAATGTTATTAATACTACACTATACTATATTATAATATACATACTTACAAATAAAATAGATTTATAGTTTGTAAGGTGAATCAGGTGCTCTATATTAGTTCAGAGCTTGATAGCGCTGGGTTAAATCTTTTAATGACTTCTTTATTCTCATGATAATAAATAATATTAAAACAGCAGCCGGTATTAAGTTTGATTCAGCATACACCATTGCATATAAATGAAATAAAGTAATACAAAACCTTCAGAATAAATAATGTTGTTCTTATGCTCATGAATGTTTATTAGTTAATTTCTTTTCGAGGTCATATCTAGTAGCCAATATAAAGTTTGCTTCAGTATACACCACTGCATTAAATTGAAATAGCAAATATACAAAATACTCACTTCCTACGTAACTTGCGTTCATCAATTACTCACACAACGAGGCATTACCTTTTGCAGAAATGCAATCGGATTGCACTCGATTCCCGATTCGATTTAAGCAAATCTATACACACACATGCTTTGCAAATAAGAACAGATAATTAAATTAGCTCGTATGTAATGTCATGGTCTATGCTCTATAGTCTATAACATGCCGAAGGTGGTAGTAATTTAGGGTATATTACTTGCAGGTTTTCAGGTGACGTAAGCAGATAAACAACAACGATTATATTTTCATTAGTCTTCGTGTAACGTTATCTACCTAAATTGCTATATTATAACACGCTGTCGCTAAATGAACTGTAGTGGCTGTCGAGTAAATATTGTTGCTCAAACTTTCATTAATAGGTTTCCTATCGACAAACTGATATAAATAGGAATGAATAATTATGAAAAATTAAGAACGACATTTATTTATTTTTCATTTTCTGTTTTCGTTGTACTACCTATCTATCTTATTATAAAAATTCTTAAATTTTGTAAAACCATATCAAATCAACGAACAAGAATAAATTCAAGACTCAAAAAAAAAGATCGAAAGAAAATTTATGCTATTCATTATAGGAATTGCTATAAATACCGCATACCCGCATTAAAATAATATCTTAACTAGAGATACTTTAGGTCATACTGTATAATATTTCTATTTGCAGTTAACGCCTCATAACATTCAAAACTATTGTATTGTACTTACTTATATTGAAGATATTAAAATGACATGCTCAAAAATATAAATTAAATATATCTACCTATATAAAACCAAATGAAATTACTGCTCTTTCACCTAAAAAACAAAAGCTATCTTCCCTAAGGCTGAAACTCGATATTATGGCTCATATTGCACGGTTGTTACGAGCAAGAAAAAATAGTGACAAGGTCGATTCACGTTCACCTGATTAAATAATATTACACTGTTTCGCGTATCTTCTAATTAGCTTCTTTTAATTATCATATTTCTGCAAGAACAACAGCTAAGTGACAAACCAAACGTTAATTAAGACAAGCAACCACATTGCGTTATATTCTTAACGTTCCGCTAACGGCGCGCAAAAATTGCAAAATTTTGTTTTGGGCTGCAATCCAAACTAGAATAATTTGTATAGGAAATGAAATCTGATCGGTACAATTTGTTTTTCTTGACCATTCTTAAAATCGCTTAATGAGAGATGTATTGTGCTTTACTGCGCAAATAATGGGTAGGCACCCAATAAATAAACAAAAAAATTATAACTAATTAGGTGAGAGTGTACCCAGGCGATTGTAATAAAATTAAACGGGCTGGATTACGTAAATAAAATGTCACATCACAGCTTATTTTTTGATAGAAACAAAATAACTCGACTACATACCTGAAAACATTTGAAATAATATTATAATTTGGCTTTTTAATGAGCGTGCCAATGTAATACACTCGTAAAATATAATCCCCATTCCTAAATATATGACCGTCCTTCTGAATAAAAAATAAAAGTATTAAAAACTTCAGATTTTATTCTGGTCAGATTGTAAACGTTATTATTCAGTTAAATAACTGTAAAAAATTGCAAAAAAATATTTAGAAAAGCTAATTTGAAATCGTTACAAAAATAAGAGAACAAGGATGAGGTAGTAAAAAATAAATAATTTTTCATTGAACTTCTAGTTGTGCTTGTGACTATTAGCACAGTATTACAATATTATTTCCTACAGTAAGGAAACGCCTTTGATGTCGCGCGATGCCGCCACCAGCTGCAGCGTAGGTACTTACGCTGCCACACGAAAATATGCTAGGGTTGCAACAAATGGGAAATAAAACAATTGTGATTATTAATATTATGATGAAATCATTTATTCATATGTACATTCAAAATAATTGCGATTATTAAATCTAATGTAATTATTTGTTCATAAATATATATGTAATTACATATATTGCACTGCTAAATATTTACGTGGACACGATTTTTGGATGTTCTTAATTGTATATTATAACATTTAACTAAGTAATGCATTCGCATTGGGATGTACAATCTGATAAGACAAGAATGAGAACAACATATACAGTAATCCAAAAGTAATAATGCGCATAGAAATCTTCGTCACTGTTCGGCAACTGTCATATTCCCGGAGCGTCCGAAGATGATATGTATATAGAGTGGTTAAATGCATTTTCTTCATGCATAATTTAGTCAAAGTATTTTGTGCTAATAGAGATTAATATTTATTTGTAAGTAACGATTTTGTTTCGATAATTCCTTGTAAGCAAATAGCGAGGATAACCCCGCGATTGCGAATATATTATTATCTTTGTTGGATTGATTTACTTGGGAATTTTTAAATTACTTTTAAAGTGTCTTACTGAAGCTGGTGTAATGATGGAAGAAAAGAAGGTTAAAATAACATAAAATTTATATTGTATAAAATATGGTTTTCAAACACAGGTTTACATTTAAACCATATAAATCTAATCATTAAAATCTCAGTTCAAAAGTATTTACAGTACTGATCATTCTTCAATATTATGACAATTACAAAAAAATAAAAATAAAAACAATCAAAATCAGGGATTATGTTTATTTCTGACATTTTAGATACATCGGAACTTTCATTATGCTCGTCTTCATTTTCACTTTCCCTACTGCCTTCACCTGTGTAAATCATTTCATCGATTAATTCAATTCACCTTTAAAAACAAAACCAAGAAGGGTATGTAATAGCAGCTCTATATAATTCCACACGGAGAGAACACGTGCAGTCACCACCAATATTTAAAGACGACTGACGGATTTTTGAGTTTTTTGACTGACAGGCTACCGTCACCTACCGCCCGATTTGTTTTTGATTGTGTATGACCGTGAATTGACTTCTATTTCTTTTGAACAAGGTGTAAAATGCAAGTGCATTGTTTAGGGCTATTACGATTCAATGATTCGAGTGTTTTCGGAAATACGAGAATTAGCGAAGATTTGCATGCGCATTATTAACTTTGGAGTACTGTACACAGCTTTGATTAAAATTCGATAGATACAAATACAATCTATCTAAAATATCTAAATAACTTCGGTGATTTCGATGTAGATTTACATCAATACACAGAACAGCTTGTGCGCGCCATTAGAGAATATGTAAGTATAAAAAAATGTATGCGTGTACTAGAGTACACACGTAAGAAGTGAAACTTCTTTATGACCTTAAAAATGTCACGAGTATGGCGTAACGCAAAAATGTCACGCGTACGGCGTAACGCAAAAATGTCACGCGTACGGCGTAACGCAAAAATGTCACGCGTACGGCGTAACGCAAAAATGTTACACTAAATTTTTGTCCAACCCTGATAAAGAAGTTTCACTTTAATAAAATTATTACACAAAAAATACGAATGCGTCGTCCTTTCGCGCTAGGTAATGCAAACTAAGTGTGATTGCATTACGCGGCCCGCGTCGCCCGACCCCCCGCCAGTTCCCCTCCGTTTCTCTGTGCAAGTACATTCGTCGCCATACTGTAGGAAATATTGTAATACTGTGCTATTAGTTGGTGACATAATCTACGCGGCGATCTAATGCCATCTGCATCAATAACTCAAGGATTTTGGCTTGATTCCAGAAACATGGAAATATATTGACCTCATAAAATATGTTGTTTAATTGCAATCTTATTTCCATTTTTTCAACGTGATAATAAAAGTCCATATATACATATGTTATACTGTAGATAAATAACAAAAAATAAGATTACTAGGCTCAAAATTTAATATTGTAGTTTTGTCTCTACCAATGCAAATGTGCAAAGCTACCTTTACTACAATACTACACCTTTAATACTCGAAACCTGCTGAACTGCTTTTATTAATTTTTGATTTGTTCTCAGTATCTTCCTTAGGATTCAGATAACAACTGTAAAAAAGTGAAAAACAACCCGGGCGGAGTCGGAGCGATCAACTATGTACATAAAAATCTCATGTCACGATTACATAGTCACATTAAGTCTGTGATTATCTCTAAAAGTATTTTAGCAATCGTTAATAATTGTGTGCATTGTTTTGGTATAATATAATCAATAAAAAATACTGAAGTAAAATATGTTCAGTTAACTAAAAAGGTCAAGAGGTATTTAAATAAAGAAATGAGTTTGTCTTATATTATAATATCACATGTTAGTATAGTCTTAAAATTAAGGTACATAATGTAAAGGAACTTAAAATATAAAATCGTCTTCATTTTGTTTCTAAAATAATCATAATTTTGGTTAAAATTGTAGTTGTTATTCCAGTTTAAATGCAGTTTTGATGTTTACATAATAGGTTTTGTTTTTATTAATTTAACAGTAATTGGGTAGAGTTCATGAATGATTGATATCACTACATACTATCAATTTGAATTTGAATAATTTATTAGGTTTTAGATAAAGCGGGCGAAGCCGCGGGCGAAAAGCTTGTAGTATGAGAAATCAAACCAAATTCTTCTTTGAGAGGAATATTACTTTGATACTTAAATTATTAATTATTATGTAATTTTATGTTCATTTGATGTCTACGTGGGTGTTAACGGAATAGTGTAATTTAAATAGAATTCGAATGGTCAATAAAGTTTTACACATTAACTGGCGTCGGCTTACTAATAATAATAGATACGTTACAAGATATAACACTTGGCGTTGATATCTTCTTGTTAATTAATGGCAATACAAAATAGTTTCCGGCAAATATATTCGTATCATGTACAATTTTAAAAATATTCTTAATGCAAAACACTGGATGGTGTATCTAGAAAGATTACTCGACTAATAGCATGGACAAATTTCTTTAAAATTAGTGTGAATAGTCAGATGTATTGTTTTACATTTTGCTAACATTCTAATTTGGAGACGTAAACGCAGTACACATATGTTTGGTATTGAAATATTGGTAGGTACGTACTACGAGTAGGTAATTTATATACTAAAAGTACATACTTTATGATTTATTGAAAAAAAATTAATAAACGTAATATACAAGACTAATGGATAAACTGTATAATTTATTGGGAACTACATTATTATTCTTCGTAAAACAAAAATCATCTTTAGCGAGATTAATGCATTATCTGACGTAGAGCACTGAGCAATACTTTTTTTTTATAGCCAAGAGAACATGTCACATGTATCACACGAGGGAAATAAATGGATGCTACGACATGAATTATGGACTAAAATAATCAATGAGTATAATCTTGACACTTTAGGGAAAGAAAAGAACTCTCAGAGAGTCATGCAAGTGGAAAAAGCGCCTGGTAATACTGATCTAAGATTTTAAGGTGCGTGAAAATGTTAGGATATTACTTCAAGTAATTAAAACGAGGAATTATACGTATAGATTTGTATTTTGTTATTTTTATTCTGTGAATGTCATTATAAATAATCCGTTTTATTTTATGCTATACCAGCTTCAGTACGTGGTTTCTCTGGTATAATACCAATTACCCAGCCCTGAAATCGTTATCCCACTAGTTATAATTTATACCTTATACAATTAGATATTAATTTCATGGTGTTCTTGACTCTTGTGTGCCGTCATTTAATATGCACTAATAATTTCGTATTAATTTAGTTTTGATCCAACTTAATATTATTGATATTTACCAATACAAAATTCAAATACAAAATTTCGAGAGTGGGAGTCGAGCATGCTTCGGCACGAATTGGGCCACGCTCGCACCGGGGAAGGTACCACACCCTCACAGAATATCGGCGCCATAGTGACAGTTTACTGTCGCGTTCCGTACGGTGAGTGAGGGGTCCGGAGGCCCACATCCCTTCCCATCCCCTACCCATCCTCTCCTTCCCTATCCTCATTCCCTCCCATCCTCGCCCCTTCTACCTAACTCCTTCCAAATCCCTTTGAGGATAGCAACACATCCACTTCCCAGTGGAGTGGATGCTTATGGGCGGCGTGTATCGCTTAACACCAGGCGACGCGTCTGCTCGTTTGCTATCCTATAGCATAAAAAAAAAAAAAAAAACTCCCTAAACATTTATATGCAGTAGATGTACAGTATCCGTATTTTTATAGTATATCTATAAAATACTTTCTGTAAGTTTCATATCAATAAACAAACGGTTGTTCTTCTTTTAATAGTCGCAACTTCGTCTTATTGGTTTGTTTTTGATACGGGAAGATGACTTTTCTATGATATAATAAAACTTTTTAGATTAGAGCTCGTGAGTCGTGACGTGTTTCGCAAGCTGCACATGTCACGATTTTATTGTCGTAAGAAGTCCTCACACAAAAATGTTTTTTACATAAAGTATTATTATAAAAAATAAAATAGTATAATAATGGAATATTTATTTATGCAGCACGAGCTAGTTAAATTAGACTTTAAACTTATTTATATAAATACTAAAGCATGTTAGCACATTTGCTGATTTTTTTATTGGTTTGATACTACTTTAATTCCTTCCTGGCTGCAACATAATGACGTGTTTTTGGCACATAAATGGTTCCAGGGTCTGGTATTCAATAATTTTTGTAACTGGGTACGACGCCACTGAAGGCACCTACCATGCTAATTTTCAGATAGACCAAATTCAAAAGATCTATTTAGATTTGGTATCAAATTTACGCGCAGTCGAACAAAAGTTTGAAATATTATCGATGATAAATTTAATACGGAAACCTGTTGAAGAAAGTCAAATTTTCATTCTTGATATTAAATTTTCGAGTAAAATGAAAATATATATACTTATTCAATATTTTTTTGTGATAAAGATCGCTTGTCTAGGGGTTGGATATAGGCAAATGATTATTATGGTTGCTTACACATTCATTTAAAATATAGCATCCGTTTTACAAGTTTGCTTGGTTTAGGTCTAGACGGCTTTATATGAAGTCCATAAGAAAGAAGTGAATATAATACCTTCTGACCTAGTTTTATGTAAGCGATACATAATAATTTTTGCCACATCTGTGTTTCTCTGAATACTTTACATAGGTAATTGATTACTAGCTCAAGTTTTCGAATTAAGCGAATAGCAAAATCTTATCCGTTTAGTAGTTATTGCTTCATCGACGTCTACAAATTTATAATTTATTCTCGATTTACAACACATATTATAGTAGTCAAAGTAGGATATCTTTAGTGCCTTTTTTTGCTTCACGTAATAGATACGAACGTGTCGTAGAAGTTTAAACAAAATTCAGTTCAGCGTTCAGTGTAAAGAGTCACTCTTTAGCCTGAACGCGCCATCCTAAATTTATAAAATCAAAAGGAAGATTCCCGAATAATTAATAGCAAGGCTTTGTTTGACATAACAGGGTTGATTGTGCCACAGTACGCAAATTAACAATACTTGCACGTTGTCGTCTTTATCTTTGTGAAGGCTTTATGGCATTTCTTATGTTTATGTAGCGTCGTAGCTCTACAACCTTGGAAATCTCAAAGCTTATTTAATTAATCTAAAGGATGCTAAGATAAATCTCGGGATATAAAGATGTATTTTCAGCTAATGATGTCATTTATTATCGTTTTTGGAACAGACAAGTCAATACTTAGATACAATATGTAATATTATACCTAAAAGTGAAAGTTTGTGAAGATGCATGGATGTTTTTTTGTTCCTCTTTCTAGGGAAAACCACTCAATGCTTATGTACTAGAACAACACATAAGCTATAGAATTATACTTTTGCCTATGGGTTTGTCCGAGGGTGAAACCGTGCGGCACAGCTAAAAAATAAAAATATACTTTTGCATTTATTATTAGGGATTGTTTGTAAATTTATTATGAACGTGTTTCATCTAACTTCTTAAGTGAACTTTTCAGCTTCTTATGAATATTACATTTTACGAGCGTCTAGTGTTTTTCGTTATAGCAAAGGTTTGTTGACTCATTGCTTAAAGTCGTAATAACAATACATGAAAAAGCACTTTCCTAAGCTGAGTAGGTGACGTTTGCTATATGTATATTCAGAAACAGAATAATTGTAGGATAATATTACAATACTCTAAGGTTTAAAAGTACATGAGTTGAGAGAAAATGAAATAAATGTTTTTAATTACTATACCTAGACAGTGATCACAACGAGACTCTACAGTGGTTTTAAATTTAGCACCAGACCTACTACTACTTTTTTTAACCTACTATTTCTACTACTGTTATTGTGGTGGGCGGTGACCTACTACTACTGTGACCATGACCTATGAATGAATTTTTTTACTTTAGTAAGCCAGAAAACAGGCATTCCATTTTATTTCTGTTCCTTGTGTCATAACAATGTCCATCACCTATACTCTTGTATATTGTCGGCGTTATTGTGTAGCTAACTTTTGAACTGAAATTTAACAATAACGCAAACTAGGTAGCAAAAATAGAACAATAACTAACGGATAAATCTACTAACAATTAATCTTCTATCTGAATCTGTTCTTATTGTGTTTTAACTCTACCCTTTGAAGTTAAAAATGTCGCAGAATTACGAAAATCAGAAGGAGAGTGGATCTATCAGCTAGGCCTGTGATTTTCGTCCATTATAGCATAAGAGTAAGAACCTACTAAAAACAGTTATTGTTTCCGGCTACCATCTGCTGTTTCGAAGTTCGGAACTTGCTTCTCATATGCCTTATATTAGTATAGCACACAGCACGTACGTAAAAGTTTTATCTTGAGACATTCAGTGTCACTGACGCAAAATGTTCTACTGCCCCAAATTTCATTTTGCACACGTCATGTCGCCGGATTCGATAAATATATAACATTGAAAATCGTCAATAAATATCAATTAGTATGGATCAACTAGCGTTCTCTATTGTAAGACCTAAATATGATGATTTATTATATTGTAGATATTCTACAAAATCATAAAAACAGTTCATACCTACATGCTTTAACTTTAAATGAAATAAAAAATAATGAATTTTGAACGCATGAATTAATTATTATTTTTAACCAAATAAATAATTCTTAGATAATTGTATGTGTTTCATCCAAGTGAATATATTATTTCCAGGCATTTATGGGATGTCTGTGAATTGTAAATTATTTTGTGACATTTTTATACCCTGAGAACTTCTGAATTGAGTGCCAAAGGCGATAAATAATAACTATGCTGCAAATAATTTAAATTTACCGAACCACTGGTAGGTACAACGTGTTCTGATGATGGATTAAAAAATACATTTTGCAATTTCGCTTCCTTATTGCTTAATACTAAAAATAGTTGTAAAGGAATTTTTTAAAATTAAACTCATTGTTTTTATATGCAAAATGCATTTTAAGTCTTCAGATATCTATGCTGTCAATATAATATTACGCACAACTTTTACATAGGTATTAGGTAATATTATGTGTACCTATTTTTTTCCTAATATTAGCGTTAGTTACTATTAAGTATTCTGTGCTAATATGATAGGTAAATAATACGTAATTTCTATATCTAAATATCATGCATTGCAGTGCATAAAACGTGCATATATCATGCTCGTTACGCACCGAAAAATAACTGAATACTATAAATAACTTCCGTGCTTATCATAAAGTCCCTTGAGAAATGGTGCGGCTTAATATCGTTATCTTTGCTTGAGGACGACACTCAATACCATTCAGTGGACAGCTACGACGTTATCATAGGCTCCAAATCCAATTGGTTTCAACAAAATACACAAGTAATTCAGCTCGGATAAAACAATTCTAATTGGCGGGAAAATATTGCTTTGAATTTGGAATTGGTTCAAAACACGCTTTTATAAATGGAATACTTTGACAACATTTTATCTTTATCGGTTCGACTGTGACGTTGTTCGTTTTAAAGTTGATGGTTCTTTTGGAATATGATAAAATTATAATGAAGTAGGTAACATCGTAATTAAACTTAAATACATATTATAACATTACGCATAATGCATTCAAAGTATATTTTGTATTGTTTACTTTCCAAAATAACTGGCAATTTAAGATTCTTCTGTGTAGACGTAAAAACATTCATTGTCGATTTGAAATGAGGGTGGGAAAAACAGCAGTAAAGTGGGTTTGCGACATTTTCTTCCGGTTTCTTGGAACATTCCCTTCTTTAATTTATATGCGAATTGCGAATCCTTTTGACCTTGTGTCGTTTCACGGTCACGAGATTTTATTACGTCACACAATGCGCGAAAAAAGCCGTATAAAACCAAGTAACTGGGAGAGAAGATTGTGACTAATTTTCCTTGACGCTAATAAAAGTGTATGTCCACAAAAGGGTGGGTGTTATAAGGGATTCTACGGACATATTTTAGGAAGGATCAAATGGTCGTTGAGTAAGAAATTATACGTACAATGCTCTATTTAAGTTATTTATGGTTTCCTCGTCAGTAACATGTATGATCCAATATTTAGAATTTATTGTCAAAAGGTACACAATACCTCCTATGGACTAAAAATTTGATTGCTCTAGTATTATATTTTAATGCTCTGAAAATAACGTGATAGTTTAAATAACTATATAAGCTAGGTATTTATGGCAGCCGATTACGATAGACTTGCCTTATTAATAGATAATAAAAGATAAAGGTACATAGTAGTACCACAGATAATTTTATAATAGTAGTAGGTACATAACTCATGAATGAAAAATTATAGAGTCACCGCTCATTCAGATTCAACACAATTATCTGGGAATACACCCTGAAATCTGAATAAAGGAGAAAAGGAATAAAATATACACGTGCCTAATGTAGACTTTTTTTCAGCCATTAAATACCGCATTTTATATGTGTTTGTAATCTATAATATCTTGTATGAACCAAATTTAATTACTGGGCTTTAATTTATCAAAGAATATTTATTGCTATAAAATGTACAATTTTTATGTGAATTATGTGAGTTTTTAGCGATTTTCTACAACGGCCCATTAGCTCAGTTGGTTAGAGCGTCGTGCTAATAACGCGAAGGTCGCGGGTTCGATCCCCTCATGGGCCAAATACTTTTTTATATCTATACTAATACATATTATAAAGCTGAAGAGTTTGTTTGTTTGTTTGAACGCGCTAATCTCAGGAACTAGGTACTGGTCCGATTTGAAAAATTCTTTCGTTGTTAGATAGCCCATTCATCGAGGAAGGCTATAGGCTATTTATTATATCATCACGATAAGACCAACAGGAGCGGAGCCACGCAGGTGAAACCACTTACCGTTTCCCCTGACTGCGTTCGATTTTACTCGGTATAAAAATAAATATAATGTAGCTCATAGTGCAGCCAATGTCACGGAGGAATAATGTAGCTTTCTAGAGGTGAAAGAATTTTCTAAATCAGTTAAATAGTTTTTGTTTTATCCATTTAACAAGCTTTGAAACAAAAAGAAAAACAAACAATTTTTACTCTATAATAATAGTGGGGGAATGGAAAATGTAATATTCCTCTGATTTACTCAATTAACTGCTAGCCTATTCGCCGTTTTCTATTTGAGAAAAAATAAATGCGGGATTTCTTAGTATTTTTTATTGGAGTTTACACGGAGTCCTTTCAAGTAAATAGGTAGCTGCATACAAAGTAGTCGGAAAAATAGACATTACACACCACACCACACAAGTACTGACTGGTCACGGCGGATTCGCCTTCTACTTGAACAGATTCAAGCTGAAGGAGAATCCGTCGTGTCTATGTCAGCCCGGAGTAGAGGAGACGGTTCCTCACCTGTTACTCGAGTGCCCAATTTTTGCAAGCAATAGATATGCTATTGAGCAAAAATTGGGCATGGCGATGATGGGTGAGAATCTGCCTTCCGCCCTGGGGGACAAGTGTAGGGATACTTTCTTAAAATATTGTAAATATATTGTAGAAGTAGTGAATAAGCGAAACAATGGCGTGTGATTCTGTGATATTATGGGATAGTTTGAATTTTTGTAGCGTTTATTGTATTTATTTACCCAGTATTTTAATATTTTTAATTTTGTATTTTAATTTATGTATTTAATGTAAATAATTTTTTTTCAATTAATTATGTGTTTAATAAATTGTTTTTTGTAAATAAAAAAAAAAAAAATGTAAATAATGTCTCTGGACAATATTCCAGAGGTGGCGCGAACACCCTGTGATGGCGGGTGCCTTTAAAAAAAAAAAAAGTAAATAGGGGTTTTTAGAGAGTACGAGAAAGAAGAAAATCAAATAATTTTTTATCTTTTCACCTTTTTGTCATTGGAAAGTCGGCTTCCAAACGAAATAATAATTTACTATCTTTTACTTATTAATGTTCTTAGATCTTTTAGTAACTAGGTAAGCCTTCCCATAAATGTCGAAATTGATAAGTAATCTGAAGTAATAATAATTTACTAATGAACAACGACGTTTCGTTCTGTTTCCGTTTTATTTAAACCGAATCCTATTTGTATATAGAAATAAAAAAGCCATTGTTTCATTATATCGCTTTTATTTAATAACTGTTACGTTTTTCGCGTACCTATAAAGTAATCGACTCACGTCCACGTGTCCGATTCCACTGGGTGCAGTTTCTTGGAGGTGAAATGTATTGTAATTGGTATTTTACCAAGTAGCCTATACGTGAGGGAATCTCTTACAAATACAGTCATATTAGGCACTATTTACCATTGTATCAAACAGATTTTTGAACGAAGTATTAGATCTATACTAATAATATAAAGCTGAAAAGTTTGTTTGTTTGAGCGCGCTAATCTCAGGAACTACTGGTACGATTGGAAAAATTATTTCGGTGCTAGATAGCCCATATTTATCGAGGAAGTCTGGGCTATATATATCATCACGCTAAGACCAACAGGAGTGGAGCACTGCGGGTAAAACCGCAGGGCACAGCTAGTTAGATATAAAGATGACCGGTTTTAATAGTCAATATGTCTTTCGCTCCCTTTCATTAAGCTTTGAATGTATCTGTATAATTGACAACCAGCTGCTACCGAAGGCACCCAACAAAAAATTAATATAGATAACATTTGGCTCCAATTTTATCCTGAAATGAGCTAATATTTAATAAAGGTTTTCCCTTTCTTGAAGGCCCATTGTCACGAATAGAAAGTCGAAGCGAAGTGAGTGCGAAGATTTCATTACGATATATCATATAATATTAACAATACCTTTTAATAAAATGCATTTCACAGTGTCAGCTGACAGCACGAGCGGTGAACTTGAACCAATCGAGGGCATTTAATTATTTCCCCGACAGTGACGTTTTAACGAATGTATGGGGACCAATAGAGTAATTACTTATAAGACTCGTTTATGTAAATGCTTCTATGTCTTTTCTATGTAGATTTCGATACATAGTAATATATTAATTACAATAAATATATGCTATCTATTGCGGATGTGCTGAATCAGTGTTTTTGCTCATCATCATACGGTAATTATATACAATTTGAAATTTATCGTTTGTGAAGCGAGAAGCGACTTGTTTGTATAAAATTAGATAGATATATAAATAGAATTTACCTGAGGCCTTTTGGATTTTTTGTTAATTTCATCACTGGAAATTGCTTTACTACTCTTATTCAGTTCACGGGATAAACTGAATTCTAAGGAGTCAGTATAATCGCACTCAGTTTTAAAATAACGCAATATTTCTCATTGTAAAATATGCAGGTATTGATTAAAGTCAGTTGGTCAATATTCTAAATATCAAGAGGACTTTTACTGAGTCCTTTTGTAACGAGGCTCACATTATGTTTCAAGTGGTTTTATATTTGAAAGCGTCTTTATTCTTTCGTCTATATAAATAATATATTATGTAGACATGTACTGAAGAGCTTTGGTATACCTATTACCTATCTATAGTTATGTCTATCAGTAGAAACCAATATTTGTTCACTTGATATTACAAAGGTAGAGCTCTGAAAACATACCTACTCTATAAGGATGCTGTGAATAATTTATTAGTTTGTTGAAAATATTAAAACCTGCAAATTATTCAAAACAACAATGTTATATAATTCGCGAATTTGTTAACGTGGGTGTCCATGTGTTACGGTTAAAGTTGAACTGTTCTGTATTTATAACAAACATCGGGGTTAGTGTCATTATTTTTGTTATATAGTTAACTAATTTACATTTGTTTAATAATTATAATTATTCCCATATCCCTCGATTAACACCTATATGTGAAATGTTGATTCTGCTGTATGCGTACTGTGATGTAGGTAAATAATATATCATTTACCTTCTGCGACTAACAGAAAAAATGAAGTACCTACTTATAGCTATGTATATTATAAGACTACGCGTACCTAATGATATAATTAATGTTCGCGTATAAAAGTTTCCATTTTTTAAATATATTATTCTAAGCCTTATATCACTAGATACACACACTATAAATGGAAACTTTATTCATACTAATGTATCTACTATAAAAAACACAAATTCAATGGAATTTATTATTTATTCAAAATATTAATCATGCCAGTGTTTAAGTATTAAGTATTTGTAATAAATCTGTTTGATTTCTCTTATTAATTCAAAAAATTTGAAAGTTGTATCACTGGTAGATTAACTGTGAATAATATTTTAACTCTTTGACAGAAAATTTAAAAGAATGATACTAAATTGCGAGTATAACAGGCAAAGCCATAGACTAGAGTCATAGGCTATAATTTATATTTTACTAGTTGTCCGCTCCTGCTTCGTCCGTAGTTACATACATATATTTTACCTAAATATTTATTTGCTATCTCTGAGTGATCTGGGATGTATAGTATCTACGGTCTACCTAATCTGGGATCATATATAAATCCAATAGTAAAATTATTTTAAATATCGGTCCAGTAGTTCCTGAGATGTGTATGTCAATTTAAAAACTGATAAAAAGCTTTAGTGTTTTTTTGATTTTCACAAATACTATAAATAAGTTTACGTTAGAATTTGACTGTTCTAATACGACTGTTTTGTACAAGTTTAACCATAACAAATCGCCTACAGACAACAGATTGGCCAGAATGAAATACGTGAAGCAAATACAGCGTAATATCACAGTATTACAATTATTGTAATACTGTGGTAATATATCGTGTGGATTCAGGCTCCTTTGCAGGACGCATCTGATACCATTTTAATTCGAAATGAAATTAAGGATTAGTCGTGAAATCCCGCAGCTGCGTAGTAAAGATATTCTCACGTTTTTGTTTTACTTACACATAAAAATGTATGTATTTCACGAAAAAGGTAGAGCGCTGGATATTTAATTTTAATTTATATTGCAATAAACATATTTTTTAATACGTATATCAGATGTATTATGTAATACTATAAAATAATCTAAATCACAGGTACTATAAAAAAAATCTTAGATCTCTACAAGGATAATTATAATTTATGCTTGATTTACAAACAAGGCATTATTTCAGGAAAAAATAACAATAGGTACATTATGTATCTTATATAATGAATGAAGCAGCCATTATGCATGACTCATAATATAAAGGTAATTGAAATAATTTAACTGGTATCAGTCGGTTCTTAGTACATCATTAATTGGCTTTATGTATTTGTCCTAACTGCTACATATATCTTGTTTGTATAAGCTGTTGGTGCTCCAAGTAAATAAATAAATAAATAAATCATGGTTTTTCAAAGCTAGCTCACTCGGTAGATATCTCATAGCTATTAATACAGCGATAAAGTCAATTAACACTTCAGTGTCATTAAACACAAAATAAATAGTACAAGTATTTTAAACTATTCAACATTGTTATACTTATTATTTGCCGATGCAATCGTCATTATCATAGACTAGCTGTGCCCCGCGGTGCCCGCTCCTGTTGGTCATAGCGTGATGATAAACCTTATAGCCTTCCTCGATAAATGGGCTAACACCGAAAGAATTTTTAAAACCAGTAATTCCTGAGATTAGCGCGTTCAAACAAACAAATTCTTCTGCATTATGTAGTTATGCTTGATTTACAAATTAACTACTATAAACAAAATGAAATAAATAATCACTAGTTTAATTTAGCTATTGATTGATAATGATGATTTTGAAAGAGGGTTTGTTTATACAATTTACAGTTTACAACTTTACAGTTTAGATAGGTACCACTTATTTTTCCCGTTTCTGAGTTATAGGTATTTCCTACTTTGGTACATATTCCTTGATTCTTATTTTTATTATCATCTTTGATGAAGTGTGATATACATGTAATTTTTTCGTATGTGTATGAACGCAACGAAAAATACAATGTAGGTAGGTATGTTGTCAAAAGGGGAATTAGATATGGACCAGTAATTTTCATTTACAGCTGTATTGTTTTTGTAGACAATGTAGATAACATTCAATTGTAATTTTTAGTACTAACTTATGAAGAATAAAACATTATCCATGGTTTTATCTATTGTGTACAGCAAATGATAAATATGCCGTAAAATAGCTGTTAATTATTATAATAAAATGAAAAAAAAAAAAAAAAAATTGCATGTTTATGAAGTTTTATTTCCGAATAATTTTTCCTTCTCGGACCAGTTTTTATCAATAAAAGACCTTCACAATTGTTTACTAAAAGTTGTTTGAGGAAGTCAAATAACAGAATCATTCATGTATGAAATTGGTTTATTGCGCAAACTTACAAAGTAAACTTATAGATTGGTTCTCACTTTTGTTAATAAATAAATAATACTTACAACGACAATTTTTCTATTAAACAAGGAACATGATAGCAATTAACATGATTACAGGCAATTTTGTAACGTTACGTAACGCTGCAGTATTCGTCATACGGCTATTGATGAAGTATAGTATTTTATCACAATCCACTTTATAATTCGTCTCTGCTTCTCTACTGTACATTATGAGCCTGCAATACGCTTCTCGACTTACATACAACCGCATACGCGTAATGGGATCCAAAACAGTGGTTATTTTCCAATCTATCACGCTTTCCTTTTGATTGTTCACTTTCGGGGCAATATCTTCTTGCGGCCTGGGTTCTTCGCTCCATAAACTGACATCGACGTCGTCTTCACTCATTTTCCTAGTGTTATAGTCATGTATATGGTTCCTTAGGAAGGATTGTGCTATATAGCAGTAGATGGCCACTGTTTCTATGAGCTCTACGTCCTCTATCCGGAGCCAGCATTGCTCGGAGCGCTCGTTGCGGAAGGGCAGTTGGAGAGGTACTGGCAGCACAAGATACGGCTTATTATCGACGTTCCTTTCGGCGCCGGTTAGCATAATGTTTGTAAATAATAACGTGAATAACATTTTAACTGTGCAGTTGTATCGACGTCATTATCGTAACTAACCGATTGTCATGAACTAAATGTTGTTGCGGTAAAAGTTAGTGCAGAATAGTGCGTTGCCTTCACGAGTCTAAATGATTATTGCCTCAATTTACTGCCTATTGTTCAACAATGTTATTAAAGAATGGGCAAGTTGATTACATAGGTATATTTATTTTTATTAGTAAATGATACGCTGTGCCTTCAAGGTTCGTTGAGCATAGGTAGGTACTTATAATATTTTAATAAGAAAATAACATGTAGAAATATTATGATACAAACCTTTTGGTTCCAAAGTTTAATTGCAGTTTTAAATGAAATAAAAGGTTTTTTTAATAAAGTACATAGGTTTTTTAATAAACTACTCGTAGTTAGGTAATATTAGGGTTGTAACGATACATGATTTTGCCGATACGATACCGATACCGATATTTGTAATCAAATATCGGCGATACCGATACCGATACCGATATCGATGGCTTGGTAGAAAAATAGATAGTGAATTATGCATAAAAGTTACCAACATTTAACAGAGACTCAACTGTAAATCGTATTCTTTTTAATAACAATGCCAAATCAAAAAACAAGAAAAACATTTATTTTAGTATTATTATTTTGCAAAGTCAGTTAAACTTTAAGTTATACACATACAATCAGTTCCTAATAAAAGTTTACTATTGGTAGTTTTTTCAAAAAACAAAGTGCGCACGCGCGGGCGGCCTCCCGCATCGTTCATTGGGCGCGGTTTTTTGAATTGTTTGATATCGGTATCGGTTGTTTTATAATCGGCGATACCGATATATCGGCTTGCCGATTGTATCGGCCGATATATCGGTATCGGTATCGGTATCGTTACATCCCTAGGTAATATATATTTTTTGCAAAGTTAGGTTTAGTGTCGAAAATTTTCAGCTAAAACCATTGAGGTATTATTATAGAGAGGACACCACGACCAAAATCTGTGCGACAAGCGCAGCGGCGAAGGGGGTGAGTGAGTCATACACTTTGTAGATATTCTGCCTCTCATTACTTATAAATTAAAGCTTCACGCGTCCTACGTACATTATTTGCTCGTAACTAAATCAGTATGTTATAGGTCGGACGCGTGAGGGGTTAAATTAAAACCAATTATGTAACAAATAAATATTGTTTATCTCATTAAAAAATATGAATAAACTTACTTATCAATTAAAACCAATCAATGTAACAAATAAAATTTATTTAATAAATATTGGTTTGAGACGATTGACTCTAACTCCTGTTACAAATAGTGTAGTAGCGATGTCCTCTCTAGTACGTAGTACACAGTAACTCTAAGGCTAAAACGTCTGTATTTTTTTTGATTGCGTTGGCTAGTAGTTTGATTTCTTAGTTTGATTTATTTCCAGCCTCAAGGGACGGTAGACTTGAGTAATCGATATGTATTTCAGCCTCCAGGCGCTCGGCTCGTGAGAAAAACGGTTCAGTCAGTAGGTATCATAGCTACATAATATAGCATAGCATAGCTATGATACTGATTGCCATTATAAAATACAGTCCCGATATTACTATTAAATGAAAAAGAATGATATAAGTAATTAAATCATTAAGAAACAAATATTTTCAATAGGTAGGAAGATGATTATTTAAAATTGGACCCATAAATGTATGAAATTGTTGAAAGATTATTATATCTATTAACCAATTTTGTAGTGTTTGTTATAATAAAGTATCAGTTAGAAGATATTATGTACCTATGTTATGTACCTTTCTCGTTCTTAGATGTCACTTTTTAGTGAAATACCTATAGTTAGTATAAAATATTATATGTTACCATGGACCCAATAAATATCTAGAGGACTTATGATAGCCATAGTAAACAGCGTAATTCGTTTCTCAGTTCCCAATTTAGTCGATAGATGTCACTCGCAGTATCATTTGGCATTTTTTATAATTGAATGGTTCTTGTCTCAACCATGGACCCAATAAATATATGTTACCCAACAATCGTAACATAACAACTTTTCTTTTATAGATCATCAATTATTGGTAATTAGCTAAATATAGATAACTAACTCTGATTTCAGTATCGCAATCTGTAAAATTTATAATGAAATGGTCTGTGGAAATGGTGATAGTACTATTGCCATCTGTAAAATTTATAACGTACTACTATCTAGTCTTACCACCTACACTAAATTGCTCTATTTCACGATAGATGGCGTTGTCACTAATTTAAGGTGTGTTACATTTACTAATAAAAAATTTAGTTATTGTAAAAAATTGAAAAGAACTACTGCTTTCAGTTAAAACTGATGTAATTAAAAAAAAAAAAAAAAATCCTTTCAAGTTATTGTTTCTGTCGACTCTTTGTTGTATGCAAGTTGTATGACTCCTGTGTATGACTCTGTGGTATGACTCATATGCCGTTATGTTGGTATAAGAACAGCGCGTTTATATTGGTAGAACCGTTTTATGACGATATAATATTTAAGAAACGATTTAATCATTTAAATCGCAAAATCATTTAATGGCATTTCAAAAAAGGTAAGCTACGCATTCGATTTAATAAAATAAAACAATGCTTCAAGAATACCTGCCATTTATTTAAATATATTCTTTAAACAATTTGCAATAACTTCGGAAAGTGCGATGCCATCTTTTGGGGTTTTAATATAAACTGATTAAAATACGTTTCTACTCGCCAAAGTATAGATGGCGTCGCTTTCTTTAATAAATGTCAGTTTGTTCGAGGTGTCCCCCCCCCCTGATATATTCACAATGTTTATTTGCATTATGTTGTGCTAATTTTGAAAGCAGAGCCGTGATGCAGAGCTTACTTCAGTTCATTGCGCGCGAGTGACAGTGTTGAACGTGTGAATAGTTTTGTTTTGAAGAAAATAGAAATTTTAGAAAATATGCAGCGGTATTTTTATGGATTGCTTTTTGCAATCCTTGTGCTATCTATAACTGGTCCGTTAGAAGCTAAACGAACTTTCAGTGGTGGAAGACACAGTTATCCTAAATCTGGTGGCCTCTCGGGTAGTGGGGGCAGTCATTCGTATCCACAATCAGGCGGATTGTCTGGTGGGGGTCATGGTTATCCTTCGTCTGGCGGAGCTCATGGATATCCGTCTGGTGGACTGTCTGGAGGAGGACACGGTTATCCTTCCTCAGGGGGTAGTCATGGATATCCATCGTCCGGTGGCAGCCATACATATCCATCATCCGGCGGATCTCATGGATATCCACCCGGAAAAGGACTTTCGGGCAATTCCCCAAGTACGGGTGCGAGTCATACAACTAATGTGCACTATCATTACAATTATAATCCTCCACAACAAATAAGATACACTCCAGTTCACGGTGGTGCACCTATGAGCTATCCCGTCTATCGTGGATCGCCCCCAAATTACGTGTACCAATACAAAGACTCCGGCAGTAAGTACGGTACGCTGCTGGCTGGGCTTGCGCTGCTCAACCTTGGAACACTTGCCGCTGGAACTTATGCTCTAAGTAAAAGTCATTCTTCAAACAATTATACGCCCCGGCCGGGCGAGGTATGCAAATTCGGTGTTAAAAAAGACAACGGCGATTACGAAGAAACCAAAATAGACTGCAACTTGATAACTAGTTTTATATTCGAAGAGGAAGCTAAGACCCAAAGCGGGGGAGGCACAAACACGACAGTAATTACAACGGTGACCAATGTAACAACCGTGAATAGTCCAGCAACAGACTCTCCGCCACCAGCTCCGAAACAATTGTATGAACTGTTGCCCAATGGTACGTTAGTTCCTGTAAATGTGACTAACGAAGCCCCAGCAAATACTACGAGTAATGAATCGAATAACACAATGACGTCATCAGTGACGATCACTACAACGAATACGACAGTCACTAATGCACTCGATGTGAAGGGAAAGCCCGTAGAAGTCACGCCGGGAATGCAGTGCTATGTGATACGACACAGCCCAACATCGAATATGAAGCGATCTGTACCTTGTAAACTTTTGCAAACATATGCCGATCAATCGCTAAAGAAGAACTCGGCATCTAAAAATATGCCAGCTTTAACAATATTGACTGTAATTGTAGGAATGTTAGTGTTTCATTAGATCGTAATAATTATGTAATGCTTAAAGACCAAATTTCTAAGGGGTCTTATGATAAACCGTAAGAGTAACATCCAAATCGTCTATGTTTAAATTAAAACACGATTGTATTGATTATTAGCTAATTTACAAACTTGAATGGTAGGTAGCTATTTGTAAAATCCGGTCCGTCCGCAAAAAGTGCGATAGCTACAAAAGAAGAGGAAACACACTATGCATAGCTTGTAAACAAATTATATCTATTTTTATGTAAGAGCTCAGTTAGAATTAATAATTAATATGCCCTTGAACGCAAACTCTTTAAATTGCTAAAATATTTAATTCTCTCGAACGTTTCGGGTTTTCTGGAGTTTCTAGAGACTTTGTATTGTATTATTTCATTTGTGATATTTTGATAGTTTTTATTAATTAAAGTTGTGTTTACTAATGATATTGTTTTATTAAATTGACTCTTCAACAACTAGGTACCTATTTAAGTTTACAGTTATTATTTAATTAAAAATGACATTAGATAAACCAATCGTAGATTGAAATGTTTGAGTAGGTACTAATGACTGCAATACAATTAAAACTTTATGTATCGCCTACTACATTAAAAACACATCAGTTAATGTAGCCGTAATTACATTATTGAATGTTCAAAATATTGACAAAAATTTTCATTTTATTCTGATTGACGTACCTATTGCATAATAGATAAATGTAATTTTTACTTAATAAACTCAATAAAACAAAGAATTGTGATTGCCTGAGCATTATTCGTCACACAATAAAAACTGAAGTAGGTATGTATTCTAAAATTATGGTTTGACATGAAACAAGCTTTAATGTGTTTCATAATTGTGAAGAACACGCAGTCATACGTTTCTTGTTCCTATTGATAAAGTCGATCGATATAATTGATTCCAAGTAATATAGTATATATGTGTATGAAAATTCCAGGTTAGAAACCTGTTAGGCGAAAACTTGTATATTTAAAACATATAAGTAATTAAGTAATAATAATTATATATACCTAGTTAAAAAAAACTAAAACGATAAAACTTATGAAATGTCACGGATCCCGGAGAAGGGTACAAAGATTAAATTAAATCAATCCAGTAAGTCAAAATCAAGTCTAATAGGGTCGATTACGTCCAAAAATACAGGTGAAACTAACAAAAGCGTGTTCAAATAAGAAAACGTAACAATAGAAATATGTAGATATTTTTTTCCTGTCTTACATTACTAGACTTAATTTCAGTGTACTCTCTATTCATAACATTAGTTTGAATTACCAAATACCTACTTGCTATTTATAAATGGTTTAGAAATTCATGAGACTAACTAGGCTGTATGAAGATAAGTGATCGTTTAAAGACAGTAGAATTAGGTACATAAAAGCAATATCGGTAAAATGGTTTACTAAAGGATTGATGGTTATAAAGATAAATGTTCCCACAAAATCAGATGATCCTAAATTATAGGCTAGTCCATAGCCAATTATTACCATCTATACTAGTACCATCTATAGTATTATAAAGCTGAAGGGTTTTGTTTGTTTGTTTGAACACGCTAATCTCAGGAGCTACTGGTCACATTTAAAATTCTTTCGTTGTTAGATAACCCATTTATCGAGGAAGGCTTATAGGCAATATTATAGTATCATCACGCTAAGACAACAGGAGCGGAGCACTGCGCTGCGGGTAAAACCGCGGGACACAGTTAGCCTCTAATAAAATTCTCTTAGACTTACGACTATCGTAATACGAGTATTTAAAATGTATTTTATTTGATATCTGTAGCGAATTAATGCATCAATATCTAATAAGAATTTCAGTATGTACCTACATAATCGATCGTCGATTTGTCAATGATTTATATCTGACGTCCTTTACTTACTGAATTATTATAATATTTTCTCCTGTTTAGGTTCTGGATAATATTCTCATTAATATGTATAACTGAACGACGCCTTTTTAACAAATTAGGCCCATGTGTAAATATTTATCTCAAAAGCTATAAGTACCGAAAAATAATAAATAAGTTGCCAATGGAAATCTAAACGGTGTTTTAGTTATATAATGGTTATAATAATTATAATTAATTCATGAATACATTGTACAATTGTACATCAATAACACAGTGCATTATGCATACATCATAGTATTAGTTATCGTCATAATACCTATCTAAACAGAAAATCTTAAATAAGTATTCCTTAATTTTATCTAGAGTTCGTATTTACTATAAGCACTTTAGTATATAAATTATACACCACCATATTCTTCATCAAGACAGTCTTTATATGATGAATATTTATTAACACATTCTTCACTTGGTATTGACGCCATACATCGTTTTCATTAGCTATAATATTATACTATTGTCCTTAAATGCCGTGTCGAAACGTTTACTTTACGCATACTTAAGTGTTTATTTTATTTTGTTTTATTTAATTTGGCACTAGCTTTCCGTGACCCACTTCATCCGCTCTGAAGAAAACCAAATTACATACCAACTGAATTATTCTTCCTCGAGAACGGCTCTAGTCTCTACCTATTATGTACAAAAATTCTCATCAAAATCCGTTGCGTAGTTTTAAAGATCTAAGCATACATAGGGACGGACAGACAGCGACAAGGACTTTTTCTATTTAGTGATTTGTAAGCTAAAACTCTTTATGATATAATATATTATACATAATTTAACATATATTATATGCTATACGACTGGAGCTATTATACAAATCTTTTTGTGGAGATATTTATTTAAAAGTGTATATCCCAATATATTGGTCTCTTAGCGAAATTATGAAAAATAAAGATATGCCAATCAAAGAGAAAAGGAAAGTATACAATACTTGCATTCTACCATGCTTAACATATGGTTGTCAAACATGGGCGCTGACCAAGAAGGCGCTGACAGACAAACTTATGAATAAGGTGATGGTATGTCAGAACGGAATAGAAAGAAGTGTAATAGGTGTCAAGAGAAAAGATAAAATAAAACTAGAAGAAATAAAAAGAATAACTAATTTTAAAGACGTAAAAAAAGCATGTAAGATTTTAAAATGGCGTTGGACAGGGCATATGCTAAGGGAAACAAATGGGAAATGGACAAAAACGATAACAGAGTGGTATCCCAGGAATGGGAAAAGAAGTAAAGGACGTCAAATGAAACGTTGGGAAGACGATCTGAAAAAAGTGGCCGGCTCAGAGTGGATGCGAACTGCGAGAGATAGAGAGAGATGGAAGTCTTTAGAGGAGGCCTTTGTCGAAAGACAAACTGTTAACTATTGAAACCCATTGATAGGAAAAAGTAATTGTTTAAGAAAATTGTAAATATTATTGTAAAAGATTAAAGTAAAACTAAAGTTGTAACTATTGTAAAATTTAACAGTAATAAAGGCTTATTTTATTTTATTTATTTTATCCCAATAAATACCATCGAACTACAGCAACTTGCTTTATCCGGTGCTTTCAGTGGAACACTCACACTAGGAAAAATTGATCATGTTGTAGTCGGATAAGAAATAAGTTTTCCGTATAATTTTGTATCTTTAAAATAGGTAGGTACAATAGGTACCCAGTTACGCTGCAAATAAACCTGCCAATGAGAACACTAAAATAGCAAAACTAAAGAAACGAAAATCAGATCTTATTACCACTATTGCCTAGAATCTAGATAATAATAATTAATTACTTTATTGTTTATATCAATATCATTACATATATTTAGATTGCGTCTAGAAACATTCTACGTATACAATATAGGTAAGGCTCTTACTAAGTAAATAATCTTGTTTACATTTCAGTTTACCATGCATATAAATATACCTACATACTTCTACATAATTTATATCTATAATCGAAGTGTCTATTCATAATGTCTTAAGAACAGTTTTTATTAACAGCGTACTTGTAGGTATTAATTAGGTTGTAGGATCTACATTGGTTTTGAAAAAAATATCTGCATTCTGCCCTGTCTACTTTTTGTGATGTGAGATAATATTATGTCCATGATCTACCTAATAAACAATCTTGTATTATAGTAGTTATAGTTGAGTTTTGTTTGCATAAAACTCTAGGTAGGTAAGTATATATGTATATTTATTTTTAACAAACTATATAAACTTGACGTTTTTTTCCTTTGTACCGTTGACCTTTGCGTGGTAATTATAAGGATTTAACTGTAAAGAAAGAAAATATACACTTTTCCATTGTTTTTATTGCTAGAAAAGGTACGGCTTTCGTTTTAAATCTGATATAGTTCAGTGACTCCACAAACCTACAGCGAACTCCTTTATCGATCTTTTTAAACAAATGTTGATTGTTATTATTACTGTAATTTAAACGCAATAAAAACCAGTTTCTAATGTGGTTATTAAACTATTAATCTTAAACATTGGTAATGTATCATTCAATTTATCGTCATACTTTAAAATAAATGTTATAAAAATTATATATTCTTACTGTGAAAAACTCAATACAAAGCGCAAACATATCGTTTATCGAATTCAAGCATTTCATGTTATGTAATTTAATAGGTAAATTAGTTACGTTTAATGACGTTATTGTTTTATAGTTAAGGAATACACAATTAAATGAAAAATATAGTTTATTTGTTCATAAAACCACAGATAACAGTAATATTAATTGCTAGTAAAGGACCAATGGAAATATCAAACAAATATTTCGGAAATACGTCACGTTGACGTTCTTCTTTAGTTTTCCTTTAATTTGAATGTATCCTGTTGACGCCACACAGAAGGTTTTTTTTTAATTCAGAATGTTTTTCCCACACAGTTTTTTCCTGTGTAAAGTATATGCTTCAGAAATTTTATGATACAGAATAATATAATAATCCCAATATTGTGCATATAATTTCTTAATTGTAACTCCTTATAATATGAATTACGTTGTGTAGTTTCAAAGATCTAAGCATACGTACTACATACAGATAGACGCGGGAAGAGAATTTGTTTTATACTATGTAGAGATCGTCCTAGAGATAGTTTATAGATAATATCTATATATCTATATCTATATCTATATCTATATCTATATCTATATTCTATATATACATATATAAAAATGAATTGCTGTTCGTTAGTCTCGCTAAAACTCGAGAACGGCTGAACGGATTTATTTTATCTTGGTCTTGAATTATTCGTGGAGGTCTAGGGAAGGTTTAAAAGGTGAGAAAAATTCGAATAATTGCGAGTAAGATATAGTAAGACGACAATTCCATTTTCCCATATAAAAGTTGACCACATACTTTCTGTCAAACATTTGACGGTATTTGTACTCTCAGTTCCACTCGAATTGAAGAACGCATTAAAACAAGACTTTTGAATCGACAACATAATATCTTTGCTCATAACATCGTGTATTTTAATTTCAAAATATAAAAATAATTTTGATTTTCGTACATGTCAATCATTAGTTGTCAATCCTGTCAAATACGGAAAATATTGTTTGACATTCATGCGTTCAAAAATGTATTTTGTGTAAAATAATTAAAAAGTAAAAAGGGTGAATAAACTATTGTCTGTATTTTTTTTAAATCAATTATTGAAAAGTGCAATTCACAGGTGCAATTATACAAAGATACATAAAAATTCCTCAAATATTTGTGTTTACGCGTGCTTTCAGAAATTGATAAGGTATTTTCGGTGAGGAAACTAACCAAGAAGGATAGTTCGATTAATTATTTGAAAAAAAAAAATCTATAAAAATTCTGACAATTATTAGTCGCGATTTCGTCGACTGCTTCAACAATATTGCGTTGAAATCCATACTACTTAATATTATAAATGCAAAAGTAACTCTGTCTGTCTGTCTGTTACTCAATCACGCCTAAACTACAGAACCAATTTGCATGAAATTTGGTATGGAGATATTTTAGTAAGGACATAGGCTACCTTTTATTGCGAAATATGTACCACGGGCGAAGCCGGGGCGGACCACTAGTAATATTATAACGTTAAAATTGAAACAGAGGCCCTGACTTTCGGTTGAACCAAGCTAAGTTGCGTTTTGAAGATTACATCCATTTACGCGATGCAATTAGCACAGAGAAGAAGATGCAGAAAATGTTGGGCTATTGATTATTTTACCGGCGACATACACAGGTAGCCCAAGTGAATATGTGCAAGATGCAATGACAAAATAATATGTTCGTTATTATGGTCGGCCAGATCTATTCATTACATTTATATGTAATCCGAAATGGATGGAAATTATTCAACTGTTGCTTCCCGGACGGACGGATCAAGTGATCGGCACGACATCACCACACGTGTTTTCAACTAAAAAGTCCGATCACTGATGAGTTACATTAAAGGAAGACATCTTTGGGATTATTCAATGATGGATTGATGGATGTATTCAATCGAATGACGAAAATCTGGCTTGCAGCATGCACACATTTTAATTTGGTTAGTCGAAAGAATAAAATATATGAGTATGCGGGGATTGCTAATCCTGAAACCGGTCCAGACCGAAATGACGTTGTTATCACGAATATGATTCATGGACCGTGTGAAACCATCAACCAACAAACACCATGCATGGTTGGCAGCGAGTGTACCAAAAGGTATCCACGAAAATTGATGGCAGAGACCATCACAGGCAACGATAGTTACCCACTGTATCAGCGTCGATCGCCCAATGATAATGGTAGATTTATTATCACAACTAAAGTGAAACGAAACGATGGCGTGGTCGATAACAGTTAAAGAATGAAAAGAGTTAATCCATGCTGCACAACTAATTAAAATTCAATCATTTTTCTCTGAGACGTGTTTGAAGTAATAAATTAAAATACTATTACATATCAATCCATATAAATATTTATTTTGTATCATTGTATTACGTTCGTCAAGGCCTAAATTATTTCAGCTAAATTAAGGTAACACGACATTCATTGACTGGGCGGTACGAAGTTCGCCGGGCCAGCTAGTTAATTACTAATAATCAAAAGACAATTTAGTAACAGAGAATGTGTTTCAAGTGTGCACCATTACCTTTTCTTAGACTATACGAATAGTTGTAAGGCTGTATATCTAAAGATTTTCCTGTTACCTACTTCGCGTCACATTGATGGGATTACCCAGTACCCACTGTATATTACCTATATATGCGTTTTATTATTGTACGCACAATGCATATAATGTAACTGAATTGTTAATTCATTTTTATCCAAAGCTTAATTGTTTGGAAGTTGGAACGTCAGAACGTACGTTTATTTGTAGTACGCAATTGCCGTATCACATCTGTTGTGTTAGAAATCATTGTATTTCATAGTTTTAGCAACATAATTGGAAACTCAAATTAAAACGTAGACCGTAAGCCTTGTTAAAATTCATGTCAATGTAATGTTGGTCAAATCCATTTCAATCTTAGATCAACTTAATGATCTAAGATTTCAATTGAATGTTCAGACACAGAATACATAATAGTAGCTAAACGCTAGTTCAGATTACAGCGGTGTACGTCCGACGTACGACATGATTCATAACAATTGTCATTTAAACACCGTAAGCAGATGAATAAGCGATCTCTGTATATGAAAAACGTAAATAATATTAAATCATTATAGATATAACACATAAGCGATTCAATGACGTTGTTTTACGTGCGTAGGTAAATATTACGCAATTCAATCAGCTTTTACATGAAAACTATACTATAGTTTCATATTACAAAATGATACGTGAACAAAATAATTAATACCTTCATATTTTGTGTTCATAAATTTTATATCTTTTTCGTCGTAGAACAGGCTCCATTATGAAATTATTTGGCACGATAGAACTGTATAAGAATGAGATTCTGGTACTATCCGATAAGACATTTGTAAACAATATATATATTTGCTCATCGATTAGGTAATTATATTCTAAAATATTTACCTACTTATCAAATTGTTTACATATCGCGCATTATTGAGCTGGAAAACCATCCAACTTATATAAAATAGCTTATAAATATAATATATCAAATATTAGTTACTCACTTTAGGTTATACCACTAACATCTTTTTTTATTTGTGTGAGATAGGGCATGTGATACTTACATGACTCATTTGTCTATCCTGAAACAAAAAGAACCTTCATACAATACTCCAGTCAGTTAAGACAATCAATTCACAATAATTCCAAAAGTTTTCAAACTTCGGTCAAGTGAATGGTACATTGGGGCGACAATAAATCTCATTTTGCAACCTTGTCCGCAGTCCGGAACTGCAATTAAATTATTTTTTGCTGTATGGTCGTGAAAAAAATTCCAAAAGTTCTGCAAACTTGGGGAAGTTTTCGATATAATATTTCATATCACGTATTAAATTTGCAACCAATCTCAGTGTACGGAACATCTTTAGATATTGAATATTAATGTTTTTTTTATTTATTAAACTGAATGAGGTTGCAAATTTGTAAATGTATCAGAATATATGTTTTCGAAGTTTGCAACCAAGTTCCAAAACTTTTGTAATTATTCCGAGACCACCTTACTCGAAAAAATGACCACGAATAAAAAATAATTATAAATAAACATGTTCCGGTCAACGAAAAAGGTTGCAAATTTATACAACCGTTCGGTATATATTTCCGATATCTGTGTCGAGTTTGCAGAACTTTTGGAATTTTTTTCACGACCATACAGCAAAAAATAATTTAATTGCAATTTTAACAATGTTCCGTACACTTAGATTGGTTGCAAATTTAATACGTGATATGAAATATTATATCGAAAACTTTCCCAAGTTTGCAGAACTTTTGGAATTTTTTTCACGATCATACAGCAAAAAAATAATTTAATTGCAATTTTAACAATGTTCCGGACTGCGGACAAGGTTGCAAAATGAGATTTATTGTCGTCCCAATGTACTATTCACTTGACCGAAGTTTGAAAACTTTTGGAATTATTGTTAAATTTTCGATTTCGGATGTCGATTCTGACTGAAGTACAAAGCTTATCACACTTCCTCGCTGTAAACTATTCATGAAGTTCTTTTATTATATTACAATAATAATTATTATATTTAGTGGAATAATTACAACATTCGAGATACAAAGAGAGATAAGCCAACAAAATTTGTTGTTGAAACAAATTAAAAGTTTGTATGGTAATGTTATCACTAATTAATTATCAGTAAGACAACTAGCAACAAGACAATAACAAAGACAACTTATTGGGTTAGAATTATAGCTTTTAATATAAAAAAAAGTTACGTTACTATTTTGATATTAGCAACCTGCAACGTAAAGATAGTTACGTACTCTTGTTCCCCACACAAATCCATGTATTTTGAAGTGAAACTTCTTTCGGCGCGTTGAATGTAAAATTTCAAGGTGTCACATCATGGAGTAAGGCGACGATTTTGGTATTTTTGAATCTCACCAAAGAAGTTTCACTTCTGACACGTGTGCTTCACACACGCTCTTTTTTTCAGTTAAGTTTTGTTTATTTTCAGCAATAATCTCTGTGTGCTGGGTGGCCGGCGCCGGCGTGGGGTTCCTACCGCTCTTGGGCTGGCATGCAGCCGTCGGGCCCACTCCGAGCTGCTACTTCGTGGAAGTCATGGACTACAACTACCTCCTCTTCCTGTACTTCGCTACCATTGTCACGCCCAGCGTTTTGCTTGCTGCATTTTACGCGCATATATACCGCGTTGTTGTTAAACAGGTATGTTTTATATGGAAGAAAATAACGGAAGCTGCTTTCTTTTATTGTATTATATGTATCATATTTTTTATCACGATAGAGTATCTGTTATGGTAAAAAAGAATTAGCCAAATCGGTCCAGATGCCGTGATGGCGTGATGTGACCAAGGAAAGATCAAGTAAATATTTCTATAGCTTATTATGTGTTATTCTGACACATACTGCCAAGTATTATCAAAATCCGGTTTTCGTGTGAAAGAGGAACAAACATAATTACAAACATCCATCCTCAGAAACTTTCTCCTTTAGTAAGATAAGATAGGGTTACAAAGATAATTATATATAAATAGCTAACCCGAGTTTGATAATACTATGAGATTCACATTCGAGATTCACGATCATGATATATATATCACTTGCTAGGGACGTTAAATTGAACGTAATAATATGAATTATATTATTACTACGGCCATTTGGATACAACTCGTTAAATAACGATTGTGGTAATACATAATAATACCTAATAATAAAATTTAATTAACTACAGATGTTTATTATTTTAAATCTTATTGTAACAAAACGGATAAATGTTGTTGTCGAATAAGTCGTTTTACTAGACGTTATTTGTTAATAAGCAGATCGGAAAAACATTCTTTCAGAAATTAGATAATAAACAGCCAGCGTGATACGCTTATCGGTGTAAATTGTAAAACAAAACATTGTTTGGGAAATCAAGTGCGATATGGCTATTATTTACATTTCTCAGGTTGTTATATCCAACCCAGATTGCTGTTTTGTTTTGTATTTGAAACATTTGAAATAAAACATTATTTTGATAGTTAGTTGTTTTTTTTTGATAAATGGAACATTCCGCCCGCGGCTTAACCCGCGTTTTCAAAGAAAATCCCGCATAGTTCCCGTTCCCGTGGGATTTCCGGGATAAAACTTATCCCATGTGTTAATCCATGTTACCCTCTTTAAGTATGCTAAATTTCATTATAATTGGTTGTGTAGTAGTTGCGTGAAAGAGTACCTAACAAACATCCATCCTCACAAACTTTCGCAGTTATAATGGTAGGTAATAGGATAGGATAAGGATATTAAAGCATATAATATATTAAAAATACGTTAACCTAATTTTTTTTATATACTTTATTGTGCTCGCCACATGAAACATAACTCACAGAAGGCGGTCTATTCTCATGTAGTCATAATATTACATGTCTAGAACGTTTAAAAATACTGACTTTCTACGTACAATATAAAACAACTGTGTAAATAAGCCTTTAAAACTGTACATTTGTTATGTCTAATTAATGTTGGAAGTCTTGAGGAAGTTAAATTATGGATCAATTACCTACCTTCCTCTAGCACTAGCGTTGTACAGTTTGTTTAGACTATGAACTTTTGTAACCGGCTATGACGAAAAAGGTAAAGTAACATAATTAGCTAAATAGTGAAAGTTTTAACAAACCTCTAAAATTAATATATTTTTTTTTTATCAAATAGTATCAATACCTACTACCTATATAAAATATAATACATACTAAGCAAGGCGTATTTTCAGTACAATAAATTGAAATAATTAGATGCATCCAATTTTATTACTAGTAATGCAAAGTTAGTCTTAGTTTTTATCTATTTCTTATCCTTCATCGATTTACACTGGATAGAGTTGAATGTAATTAATTGGTGTCAATCGAGATACTCCGTGTTTTCAATATTAAAAAACAGGCCGTCTCGCACGCCATCTATATAAAAAATGCAGAACTTAAAAATACAAATACCTTCTTATTTGAGATTGATAAAAAACAATATCTAGGACATTATGGAAGTAGACGTGTGTAAATAAAGAGAAATCACATATTTGTGTTTTATTCAAGTTTTATTACAAATTTCTGTTATTACTATTATTACAGGAATGTTTTTGATTCATATTTTTAAATGTGGCATGTCGATTTTTTAAGTGGAAAGTTGTTTATTTACGCATGCTTTCACCCACCACGATGTCAACGACCGAAGTAAAACGAATTGCGTTGATTTTACATGACAATGTTAATACTTAGGTACTTATGTTTTTTTTATATTTATGCATGTAACAATGGTTATCTTGTACCTATATTATTGCTTACGAATTTTTGTCATAAGTAATAAATTCGGACGATATTATCAAATTTTTACACCAAGTCCTATAAGTACCTACTTAATATTCTCATAATAATTATTAAAGTCTCCGAAATGGCTCGACCGATTCTAATGAAATTTTGTGTGCATATAGGTACCTACTGCATAATATTGGGTAGGCCTGCGAATCGAACAACATCTATTTTTCATGCCCCTAAGGACAGAACAACGTTTATTGTTGGGTCAGCTAGTATTTTTATTAATGTAGATATTTTATAAATAAAAATATTCATAAAACAAATACATTAGACCTACAAATCCATTATCTAAATAAATTTCTAACGAAATCTATAGCTTACAATGATAGCATAACTTTTTTATGTAAATAGGTTAAAGACATGCTAAACATAGTCTATGGTTATTGTCTATATGCGGTTATTGTCTCGTAACAAGGTCATTATATTTGAACAAAATTTCGACCATTGTCGAGTCTGATGTTCATTGTAGTTATTACACCGAAATTGATACAATTGATTTGACAACTAGTTTTTGCCTAATCTCCTCGATGGTAGAAGTTCCTACAATTGCCTAATCAACATAATTGACTCTCCTTCAACGTTTTGCATTTAAATAAAATAATAAAGTTTATATTATTTTTTCAGATGAGTGCAGTGGTGACCGTAGAAGGTGGACAGGGTCGTGCTGGAACTATGCTGCGAGTACTCGGAGCGGCCCAGAAACGTGAAGTAAAAGCTACACAAAACCTGGCGATCATCGTCTTTTTCTTCATTATCTGTTGGATACCTTTGTACACTATCAATGCCATAAAAGCGTTTATGCCGGAGCTAGACATACCGAACCCTCTCACATACTTCTGCATAATTTTCTCCCATTTAAACTCAGCAATTAATCCACTTTTATATGCATATCATTTAAAAGACTTTAGAGCAGCTTTGAAAGGATTAATTTGTAGTGTCATTGGAAGAGGTGTGCCCATACCAGCTGCGTACAGGCCCCCGGCACCTATTTATAGACCAGCGTTGGAAAGATGCAACGCGTTGAGAGAGAGACCTCGAGTTTATGTTAATTCTCCAGTGTGGCTTCGACAGAAGGAAGCGGAAAGAGTTGCGTTGGAGGAAAACACGAACGCGGTTACAACACGGTCTGTGAATGCTGATTTGGAACCATTTTTAATTAAAGGTTCGGGCAGCCGAACGCCGGAGGGACGTGAAAATCACCTCGGACCATACCTCATAGAATCCAATCAAGAATGTCGGAGCCCGTGCCGCAAAGTCGAGAACTTTATAAGAAGGGTCCGTAGTGTTAGCTCGGAACGGAGTTGACAAGAAACAAGCCGGGAACCGGCCTATCGAGTCACGCAATGAAGCTTTAATTTATTTTAGTGGAATTTTGTAAATAGACAGATTATTAGGTTATTTATATTTATTGAATAGTAGATATATTTTTATTTTACATTTTGAATGATGTTATTGATATTATTGTGATTGTTGTTGTGCATGTACATGGAACGTCAATTGCTTGGAATATAAATGTGAGATAAACGGATAAAATTTGTTTGATTTCTATTGTTTAAATATACTTAAATTTTACCTTAAAAATTGGCAAATAATATAAGTATAAATTATTATTAGATATATTAATATGTAAGCACGTGAACAGATCATATTGAAAAATTTACTTGTGTATAAGTTATTTCAATGCCACATTATTCAATGAATCTGTATTGTGAGCATTTTTTTACAAACTCATATTCAATAATACCAAAAGATTTTATTTATTTTAAAACAAGTTGCATCAGTACAATGAAAATGACCTTACCATAAAATATGTATGTATATACTTAGTTCTAGAATATCACGTGACCGAACCACTGTTTAAGGACAGTTACTTATAATCAATTCATATTATACTCAAGTAGTGATTAATCCAGTTTGTTTTTGATTTAAAATTAATTGACCTTCAAAGAAAATAATTTATACTTGAGAAGGTTTAAAAATAAAAACTAGACATGGATCATATTTATAAAACCTTAATCTGGACGTCTACCGCCATCTAGTATAACATTAAATAAAGCATGACAGTCAACGCCATCTATGAGCATATACAATAATGATAAAAACTTCTACCTTCTATCGGAAGATGGCGCCTCTTTTCAATCTAAGCTTATGCAAAATTAAATTATACAGGGTGTCCCAGCAACGGTATACTAAGCCCCAAGGAGGTTATAGTTTTGCATACGCTGAGTACGTAAAAAATACTTATAAAATTCCAGACAAATTTTTTTGACAAATAGATGAACTCTTAAAACTCTATGTGTACAGTGTACAGTGTACACCCCTAACAAGCAACCCGCTCAACTTTGCCATCCGCACGTGAGCTATCGTGTAAGATTATGTTTTCATAGACAAAATGCTCACATTAGCGAAGCGGTATATGCCGGCTGCGCGAAGCTAGAGACGAAAACATGGATTTTAAGGAAAAATTAAGCAAAAAATTTTTGGCGTAATTTTGTTGTTTAAGTATTTTTTACGTGATCAGTGTACTTATGCAAAACTACAAGTCCCTTCGCGCTTAGTATACCAATAGTGGGACACCCTGTATAGTTAAATACAAGCACACTGTTGACCTACAGACATTGACACGGTCTACCCTATCTACAGTGGGACACCCTGTATAGTTTATAAACTGCTTATCTATACAACTAATATTATAAAGCTGAAGAGTTTGTTTGTTTGTTTGTTTGAACGCGCTAATCTCAGGAACTACTGGTCCGATTTGAAAAATTCTTTCGGTGTTAGATAGCCCATTCATCGAGGAAGGCTATAGGCTATTTATCATCACGCTAAGACCAACAGGAGCGAAGCCACGCGGGTGAAACCGCGGAGCGCAGCTAGTAAAACATATAATCTATACTTATAATAAATCTGTAGAGAGGCCAATTCTGTACATGAAATATATTTAAAAAAAAACTATGAAGGGGTGATAAGGGATCGCTACTGATGCCAAAAATGCAATCAGTAAAATTTTTGTCTGTCTGTCTGTCTGTCTGTCTGTCTGTCTGTCTGTATATTCGTTATAGAAACAAAAACTACACGACGGATTTTAACGAAATTTGGCACAATTATTCTTCATACTCCTGGGCAGGTTATAGTATACTTTTTATTACGCTACGATCAATATGAGCAGAGCAGTGAAGGGAAATATTGGGAAAACGGGAGAAGTTACTCCATTTTACAAGCTTCCGTCGCGTGTGCAGCCTTAATGGTTAAAGCTACATAGAAATCATGTACAACACAAATGTTTTTAAATTTATTACCTATTCAATAAAAAAAGAATCATGTAAATCGGTTTAGAAACACCAAAGTTATACATGAAATACGCTATAAGTCATCGCGCGTGAATACAGAATCATGCCATAAGGATTATTTGTGTGTATCAGTTGCCGCGTTTGACGCGCTTCGCGGTAATAATATACTAATATTATAAAGAGGAAAGGTTTGTAATTATGTATGTATGTATGGTTTTCACGCATAAACTACTGGACCGATTTCAGAAATTCTTTCACAATTAGAAAGCTTCACTGAGCAACATAGGCTAGGTTTTATCCAGGAAATCCCACGGGAACGGGAACTATGCGGGTTTTTCTTTGAAAACGCGGGCGAAGCCGCAGGCGGAAAGCTAGTAAAGGAATATGTTAAGAATAATAAAATTCAAGGAAATATATTTGCATGGCACTTGCATGGCACTTGCATGTGTACTACTTATTACAGTAGGGTTAATACACACATCAACAAAGTCTAGGGATTTTTTATTTTTTATTTGATATTGCATCAAATATCTCAAAATCTATAGAGAATTTTGTGACATTGTAAATTGAAGAATTAAAGCTCATTTTAAGGTCTTTATTAAAAAATAAAAACATTTCATTAAAAGGAGGTTCATTTCTTGTCAGAAAACTATAAATTTTGACTAAAATTGGCCATTTTTTTTTCAAAACATTTAATGATAAATAATCAGCATTTAAATTATTTTTCAGACAACCTCGGTAATTTTTACTTAAAATTGAAAACGAATGTCTTATTGCGGCATGGGTCCTGTGTTCTTTGGAAGTGTTCTTTATGGGTTTCCTTTTTTCCTTTTGAGGTTCGAAGACCGGGATATGACTGGGTATAGTTGCTAGTTACACATTATTTTTTATTGTTGCCCCACCCTGAGCCCATGGCTAGCTACGCCCATGAATTGATGACCGTTTTTCAGGATTAGGTTAGCCGTTAGTTGATAATAGTAGAATTTTACGTCGCGTTCCTGAATTTTCTTTCTCAATTTGGAAGTTGGAACCCTAAAATTGTGTATAATTATCGAGTACCTATATTTTTAATATAATGTTCGTTATAAATAACAGTATTTGCTATCAGGGTGTCACGTTTATAATGATACATCATGGGCGGTTAATTGATGGTGAAAAGTGACACTTGTGCTTTTAATTATATATTTTTTGCGATTTTTTGTTAAACATATATATACCGGAGTTAATTTAGAAAGTTTGTTTGTTTGGTAATAAAGTTTAATGATGTTGCATATTATTGTGACATAATAAAAAAAAAATATCTAATATCTACCACAGAGGAAAGTTAAAGAGATCGTAGGATATTTCTATCTACTATATTTTATAATATCTAGTTAGATATTATCATTTTTTATAATATAATATAGACTTCAAATTCACCTTTACCTACGACAATGTTTAAGGAAAAAATATGAATACACCATTGTTTTTATTGAAACTAGAGGCGAACCTATTTTTGACATAATACTTAAGTTCAAAATATAAGATTTACCAGAAAATATTTTTTGTAAGCACTAAAGACGCAATTTTTTTTTAATCTTAACTCTACATATATATCTATACATTTTTTTAACGCAATCATGAGTTAGTTATGTCCTTAATAATTAATCATAAGTGACTTCTAGAAGTTAGACAATTTTATAGTCCTAACTAACTTCGTAACTTGATTTCAGATAAGGCAAATTTTTCAAACGACCTACTTGCGATGTTTTCCAACAGTCTTCAAGTAACTAAGGAATGCGAATGCTGTTGCGAATTCTTTACATCCCCTAGGGCTTAGAACACAATATTAGGTTCTTAGGGATCTACCAGTGTTGTAAATATGGTGATTGGGCTGGCCACGTCGTCTGACCCATATGCTCTATGATATGCTACATTTTTGAAAACAAAAACAAAATCACGTCCAAATAACCGAATCCAAGCGCGATAATATGTTTCATTTAATTACATATTATTCGTATTCAGCGTCTACATTTATTTGTTCCCATCTACAATGCCATTATTTCTATAGTGTCGAAGTGCATCACTACCTCACGTCTAAAATGGATCTCTATCGTTGTTTAAAAGAAAGTTTCTTGGAAACTAAGTCCCGATTGAAAGGGAACCGAGTTGATAATTTGATTTGGCTAGTGAACGTCGTGCCGAAATTGGCTGGATTTTCTCTATACAAAGATAAAAGTTTTGGTAATCTGTTATTGATTAAGTATTGAATGTTATATGATGTTTTTAATAATTAACACATTGGTATTTTACTTAATTTCAAGTAAAAAAAAAACTACATGATTCTATTACACTATATACATATATAACATTTTATTTATACGACAATAAATAGTTTTTTAACTGCTATGTGCTGTTATAATACAAATAGATTTTCTCTTTTACGCACGGATGTGACCGTGGCGGTATTGTTGGTAATCGGAAATCAGAATATCAAGGTTGAGTTTCATATTCTATTATTGCAATAGCACCATTCTGGATCGTCCATTTGTCTCTACTGTTCTACGGGTATGGCGTGGGCAGTGTGGTCTACCAGGCAAAGTACGCGGAGGGAGCTGGCGACTTCATCAAGAGCTATGTGAACATCTCTATTTTTGCGCTAACCGTGAATAATAGCTACTGGTTTATCATGAAAAGGCAAGTATGGATTATAATACTTTGGCAATGGAATTCCGTCTATTGAATATGTATCCTAGCTAATATTATAAACGTGAAAGTAACTCTGAGTCTCTCTGTCTATCTGTTTCTTCTTCACGCCTCAAGCACTGAACCGATTTGGATGGAATTTGGTAGGTACGGTATTGTTTGAGACCTGAGAAAGGACATAAGATAGATTTCATTCCAAAAATCCCACGGAAACGGAAACTATGCGGGTTTTCCTTTGACTACGCGGGTGAAGCCGTCGGCGGAAAGCTAGTAGGTAATATATAAATAGCAATAATGATATATCTTATTTTCACAGGCCTCTACTCAAGACTGTTTTGAAGCAAGTAAATGAAAATGATACATTGACCCGAGAAACATTGTGTCTCACGAAAAAGTATGAGAAACTTCTCTCAGTCGTGAAAATAATTGTGTTTATTTTTTATGGATTTAACTTAGTGGATGCATTTTTTATTTACTTACCTCATCGTGTTGATGTTACTAATGATTACTACTCAATGACACCTTGTGTTGGTAAGCAGGAAAATGTTTTAAATTTTAACCTACCTATAGGTACATATTTGTAAAGTAAAGACGGTTAAAGAATAATTTATTCAAGATGGTATTTATTCTATAGAAAATTTTACTTATGATTGTATGACTATGTATTTATGCAGTACCTAAGCGCAAGTTAAATGTGCTAATAAAGGGTATTAAAGCATAAAAAAAAATCCTTGTAAATAATAACAAAAAAATCGTGAATTGATAATTAATTGATCGAACTTTATTTTCAGGGATGGAACCCCTAACCGCATCGCCAAACCGGGAAATATGTCTGACAATTCTTTGTCTTCAGGAATTTTGTATAATGACAGTTGTTCTGAACTATCAAGCTCTCCTACTGTTCCTGATAGCTCACACGGCCGTTATGTACCAAATGCTATCGGAGGAGATGTATCTGCTGGATATTCCTGTATATGACCAATCTCATAATGATCTGGTAAAACAAAAACTGCCAGCACTCGTCGCTCGTCACGCTTTGACCGTAGACCTTACATACAACCTAAAATCTTTATACAGCGTACCTTTCGGAGTCAACTTTGGTTCAAACGCCGTGTGTATCAGCTTATTTTTCTATTTACCCCTCCAGGAATGGGTAAAATTTGCCCCAATTTTAATATATTGCTTCCTCGTATTCTTTTTGTACTGCTATCTTGGTCAGAAATTGATAAACGCTTCAGAATCGTTTGAGAGATCCGTGTACGCATGTGGCTGGGAAAAGTTTGACCTAAAGGAGAAAAAGATTGTGTACCTTCTACTATTGGAAGCTCAAAAACCAATTCAATTGTTAGCAGCCGATATAATACCTGTAAATATTTACACTTTTGCAACTACATTGCAAGCGATGTTCAAATTTGTGACTGTTGTTAAATTTTAATCCCATGTTAGTTATTGTCATTTCAATACTTGTTTATATTGTAGTTCCAACAACTGTTTATTTTAAAAGCTAATTACCAAAGCACAATATATCATCATTTGTTGAAATTCTTCTCTTATTTTGCCTTCGTATTTGAATTTTGAATATTAATAAATTCACGCACCTTAATTTTTGTGTTTGATTTTTTTCATTTAAGGAAGTTGTGAAGATTACTTCAAGATAAATTAGATAATTATAATGATATCATGTCACAATCGCTATTATAGTCCAGCATTTTCAAACAACATCATGAATTGCTTACAAGGGATTTTCAGAAAATGTATCATTGTTTCAGAATTTTCCTATATGTTAGATGATAATATATAGGATAATTCTTAATTCTGATAGATTAAATTATACAATAAATATAATCAAAATGAAATTTCACTATTCACTACTTTGATATTTTTTAGCAACAAACAGTTATGATCAACAACAACAAAATCAGGTTTTTTTTGGCGCTACGTTTGTTGTTTGACTTATTTGCCCTACGTGTAACGGGTTAAATTATAATAAATATTTAATACTGAGTTTAATCCTTACCTTTATCCTTTTTCAATAGTATTTTCGTGCATCGCTTTATAGTGCCAAATGATACAAAGTAAAATCGTAGAATCAATTGTAATATAATTTGGAACGCTTTCGGTTCGCTCGGCATTGCAGCAATTAGTGTTCTTTGTAACAAAGGCAAAACTAATATACGAAACTAGCTGATAAACTACTGATAAAATCTTTGGTGATTGGATGCTATTATTTTTGCGTTATTTCTAAACTTTAATTAACCAAACAATATATTGACAGTGTATTAGATTATCTCTGATCCGAAATATATTTGGTAATTATTGCATTTTACTGAAGCAAAAGGACAAATGCTTTATAAGTGATCCTACCTTCATATTATCATCATCATTGAAATATAGATATGATATTAAGACTAGTCTTTGGTCTAATTAAATTCGATTTTCGCATATATTATGTTTTTCTAAATATAAAGATCTACAAAATTTGGATTAAAAATATAAACAATAACAAAACAAAACATAATAATGGTGTAAGTATTAGCACCGGAAGAAGAAAATAGCGGCGTTCATAACATTGCACTAAATTCACTACATAGAGCAGCTGCTCTATGTAGCCTTTTTTATATAATAATAATTCTATTCACCCTTGTACCCTAAGCTAAGCAAGGCCAGTATAGTATGTGATGCTGGTTAGAATAGATGTACAGTAGGACGCCGATTATCCGAGTTAATTGGGACCGGAATCGATTCAGATAATCGAAAATTCGAATAACTGGACATAATAGAAAAACTAATAACCGAATAAAAAGTAGAATAAACTTTATTAAGCGCAATATGTAGTGCCTTGCCTCTAGCTTTCAACAATAACCATCGAAATATGTCTGGACTTCAGTGAATTCCAACTTGTTATAACAAAACAGAACAAAAATTACTAAATTGGTTTTAATTTTTTACATCACGCTCAGAACCGATTCGGATAATTTGCGATTCGGTTAATCGGTTTTCGGATAATCGGCGTTCTATTATAATTCACTATTCCAAAATCCCATTATATGCTAAATTTTACGGAGAATCTATGGCACTGGCATAATTTACACCGTCTACGCTATGGTTTATGTAAAGTTTAGGTAAAATAACATTTTTATTAATGTCTAAATGTCTTACCAATCATAGAAATGTAGTTTTATCCACATTAGAAATTAAATACTGAAAGTTTGGCAATTTCAATAGATTACCTACTTCGCGAACCCTCCGTAAGTACAACTTATTCCTAAGTATTTTATGTATGTTTGAAAAAGTGGGATATATTTGATATTTTTGGTTTTATGGCATTCAAATGCTTTATTAATATACATTAATTTTAAAGAATAGAAAAAAAAAATATATATTTATTAGTGGGATGTATATCGATCATTTCTATGTCGCCATTACGTATTATAAAATATTTCTAAACATACGGAACTCGCAATGCCGTATACGTTTTGCCCTAATAATGTCGACTCGGGTTTCAGTTAAGAAACAAAACGAATCAGCTCATATCTCTTCTTCGTTTATTGGAGCGTTATTACTTATTAAAATATATAATGCACTTAAATACCTTTATAGAATATCTTTATTCATGAATCATATTATTTTTATCATTTACTTACATGAGTAGAATAATTTATTATTAAAAAAAAATAAAAATATACAATAGAATATTTTATTTTGAGCTCTATCTCTCTCTCGAGCTCTAGCTCTATTAAATAAATAAATGCATTATAAAATATTTACTAAGGCTTAAGTATATTTCGTAGCTCTACTTTTTTTTTAATTTTCATATGTGTTTATTGTTCTTAATTTTTAAATTTCTATCGTTATTATTGTGGTTTTCAGCATCCCCATTCGTCTTAAAAAGAACATAAAATGTATAATGCTCTAAATAATGTGTAAAAGAAGTTCAAACTGCATGTGTATTTTAAAAAGAAACACACGAGGAAACTAGAAAGGTATTTCCTCGCTTCTGAATTCAGCGGTCAGCCCGTCTTGGCTTTGCCTTGTTTGGCGCAGTTAGTGAGTCAGAGTCGTCGGAGGAACGACACGTGTGTACCGGCCGGCATACCAAATATTCATTTCATTTTTATATTATCTGTTATCTGTATTGTTTACATACATCGTTCATAGTCAGTACCTACCATGTTCATGTCGTTATAGTTCCATATAGTGAAGTTTACAATATGAAATTGTATGTTTTTTGGTTTTTTGTTATTGCTAATATAAGCAACAATGGTAAGGCTTCTTTGGAAAGCATCGCACCGACGAGTGATACGATTTTTCTGACCGATACTACACAGAAATCAGGTAGGTATGTAATACTTATGTATTACATAAGTATTTTAATTTTATTTAGTTTCGATTGAGTTAATTTTATAATCTGGGGAAATAATATATTGTATTAGTAGAACCAAAGGAAATACGGGGTATAATCAATAAAAAAAAACAAAAAAACTTTAAGGCTGCAGTATCTATATGCTCTATTTTGCGCGCCAGACATCAAATTTTCGCCAACTTTATCTTTTTAGCGTCTGCCTAGCCTGCCTATATATATATGGGTTATCCTTTCCTTCTTTCCTAATATATAATAATGCCTAAATATTTCAAACATAAGACTACTGAACCGCCCTTTCAATTTATAAATCAGCAAGTCAAATGTCCCGATACAGCAAAATTATATTTTGCCTTGTTATTAATTCTAATGTTCACAATAGCCGCTATATTTACGGACATTGCAAAATACGAAACCTTTGCAGACAAATCATGCCATCGACCTTGCAAGTTCAACGTGAAACCTCGTAGATGCTATTATAAATTCGACGTGGAGCCTTCACTACAGGACGATGGTCCAGCGCTTACCATCAACGGTGTGAGCCCAGGACCGGCTATACATGTGTGTGTTCATGATATAATCATTGTACAAGTTAAGAATAAGATCCCGAATCAAGATTTAGCCATACATTGGCATGGGCTGGAACAGCGTGGGACGCCGTACATGGACGGGGTTCCCATGATCACCCAGTGTCCTATTACTTATGGATCTTCGTATAAATATGCGTTTAAGGCGTCGTCTCCAGGAACATTCTTCTATCATGCTAATTCAGGTAATTTTCACATAGGAATACGAATTATGAAATCTATTAGCCGACAATGGTAACTTCCATTTTTCTTAAAATATTGAATTGGTTAAAAACATTATATTATGTAATTGTAAAATATCAAACACATTGTCCCTACTATCCGGTAGATACTTAGCGTTAATTTAGTCAAATTATGTAAAATAGACCGAAGAAAGTGAGACATTCACGCTAGAGAAAGTAAATGTGTTTTTGATTGTTTGTTACATCTTCATCTCACAATTTTGTAACTTCGTGATGATGCAAGTTGGAATCACAAATGCCAAATATAAGAATTTGAGTTTAGAAATTTTATGAGTACCATGAAGAAACTGTTATTTGATTTATATTATTTGAGATGTGATGTTAATAAGGATTATTTGTAAGGTTACTCTGCTTTTTACTATTTTATCTTTATTTTGAACGAAGATATAAAAGAAGGAACATTGTATATAATCGATGTTTTGCTTTGAAAACTTGTTTCCAAGAATTAACGTCACTAGACAAAAAAGATTATTAAGACAAGAAAGAATTGGTATGTAAATTTTTACAAAAAGAGATACTTAGTTAAGATTTATAACAAGATTACATAACGAATAGTAATAACATAACAGTTTTTTTAGAAGTTAATACATCTATAGATTAATGTTTCCTTTCTAGTGGCTCATCAAAGCGACGGTGTCTATGGCAGCCTGATAGTAGACCAGCCACAGCCTATGGAGCCTCATTCTTCTCTATACGACTACGATAGAAGCCAAGAGCACACTCTTATAATCGGGGCGAGGTTCCCAGAGCTCCTTTCAGCAAGTTTGAATGTGATAAACGACATACCACCTAGTAGTCTAGTCATAAACGGAGACGTCAAGGGAACTAAGTAAGTGTGAAGATTTAAGACAATATTAGTTCGCAATAGATCAATTTCGAGTTTAAAAATTATTGAACTCATATGGTACATTAACGTAGATGTTGCAAGCATAACTTTCACATGTAGGAGAGTGGATTGGACTGCATTATTTTCCACTAGATAACACATATATTTAATACAAATCTATTGCTCAGTCCAAAGCTATACCTATATTGCTTGTAGACTATATTGGTACCTATATATCATAAAGTACAAGGATAACTTAAATACCATATATTAAAAACTAACTCAGCTTGTCTGACTGTAGGTTATTAACTCAATCAATATTTTCTAGATTATTCGTAATGCAATCATACGGCTATCGATTGCGGCTCATAAACGCGATTGGGATCGAGTGTCCCATACTGGTCAGCATTAATGACCATTTGATGACAGTTGTGGCCAGCGACGGGAAACCCGTCCAACCAGTCACAGCAGCTGCTGTTAAACTTTATCCTGGTAAGTCATCCAGTTTATGTGATAAAATGAAAAGTTGGGAATTAGATTTTGATTATTTAATAAGCTGAATCATAAATAGTTTTTTTTATTCACAAAAACAAAAGCGTTCCCAGTAAAAAGAACATGCGACTTTAAAACGCCTATGAAATTAGAAACGTTCAACTTTTGGGAATCCTTAACTGTAACATTTAAACTTATAGAACATTTTCAATATAATACGTGATGGTTAAAAAATAATAATCTAATTTCTGATCTTTGGGTATACCCAATGACTAGAAATTATATTTGCATCTTGGTCTTAGGATCCGTGCGTAAAATCTCATTCAGAATTCATTCAAAAATTATCTCATTTTAAATATATCAAGATAATCATTTTATGAACGTTCGTGATATTTTCAGCATGATATTTAAACTGGTTCTTGACAAAATCGATAAATATGAAGCAAAACTTGAATTCTTTTATTACGTTTTGCTTTTGATTATTCATATATGATATTAATACAAAAGGTCAGGTTACGGTCAGGGTAATTGGTTCAATGAGTTGTTTATTTTTTATTTAATCATGAATTACCAATATAAACACGAGAGGTTAATAAAGAGCAGGTAAAGAAAAATATGTTAAGAATTAAGAACGCTCATTCTATAGAAGCTATTAAAACTGAGATAACTTATATATAAGAATATCGCATGGATCAATAACAAGCGAAACTAATTAAATTTAATTGAAAGATTACTCCCACTTATTTATTGTCATAAATTATTTGAATTGGCATTGAATACTTATGAAGTTAAAATATAAGTTGGCGTTCATTTATCGAACATACATCCAAAATATTAAATAATACTAACATAACGTGTAACGAATTAAGAGTGGGTCAAGCTTATTTTCCTACTCATACATATTATTACATTACCTTATTGTTAAAGCATATATGGACACTAAAATGAATTTATTTGTTGCTACTAATTTAAATTGATGCTGAAACGAAATGTTACGTATGGCGTGTTACACGAAGTCATATTTCAGTTTTGAAACGGCTTTACATTATGACATTTAGCTTGGATGAAGGAAGTGAAAAAATACGTAAAATCTTCACCTTTTAAACACTTTTAGTTCCTCGTTTACATGATCTGCCTTATAAATAATGATATTATAATATGGACTATTTAATAACTTGAATGTATTGTACGAATATGTGGTTGTCAATTAATTGTATTTTACGCAGAATAATAAAAAAAGATGCAGTCAAGAGACTGTTTATATAGGTTTAAAACCAGTGTGACATTTATCCTTTTTATTTCGTTTTCTAGAATGTAGTTTTTAGTTCTTTTTATTTAGTTAAAAATATATCGATAACATTTTTACCTTAAAATATTACGTAATATCACAGGCAACGTATAAATTTATTAATATTTTTACTTTATAGTTTGTAACGATAAATCGTAGACATAACATTAAAAATAAAGCATCACTGCTGTAAAAATCTCAATAATTTAAAAATGAAAGTGATAACTACGTCACGAGATATTACCGACAGTGAAACTTAGTAACATAATTTTGATGACCACAGTCCAGTAGAGTCATGCTGTTTTGCTCATCTCAGTATAGTAAATTGTTATACTGTGGTTAAGGTACCTCAAAAAACTAATTAGCATTTTATATTGCGGTTATGCCAATATTAGCTCCTTAATTTGTAAGAATACTGAATAGTTCAGACTATAGAATTAAACAATATAGAGCTGTTTTCTATATCACCTATTTAGTGTTTAATTTTAAACTTAATTAGTCAGCACATGCTTAAAACTATAAGAGGATTGATTGAATAATTACATTATATAATACACAATTCAATTTACGAGCGAAACGATTCCTAATTTTTAATAGTATATGTACATATAACACTGTATATCGACATGGAAAACATTTTCTTCTTTCAAATTGTTTCCAAAAATATTTTACATAATGTAGGTATTTGTACACATACCATAAAGATAAGGTGCTAAAAACAAAAAAGGTGTGCACAAAAATTTCACCTCGAAAACAGTGTCAAACGTTTTTAAAAAAGGTAAAGGGTCACAAAAAGTTAATAAGAAATGTACAGAGAAAGGTGTTGTCTTATTGAGTACTTGCACTCAAAGTTTAAGGCCAAGATAGTCACAAACCAGTTACGCTTTTACTCTTCTCAATTTCACTTTCTATAATATTACTATCATTATTCATGGTTTTCTTGCGTTGCATGTTTTATCTTTATAATTTCTTGTCACGTTACATAATCTAATTATATAGCTGTAATAAATAATGTTTTGGTTGATTATTATTTGACGTGTAAACAATAATGTAGTGTCGAATAACAGTTATTAATGGAAAGGGGTTAAATAAGGAAACGAAGTGTCAATTAAAAAGTATTTTATATTATGTACCTACAATCTATATAGGTATATAAAACTCAAAGGTGACTGATATAGTGATCTATCAAACCACTGGACGTATCGGGCTGAAATTTGGCATGCAGGTAGATGTTAGGACGTAGGCATCCGCTAAGAAAGGATTTCCCGAAATTCTTGCGGGAACGGGGAAAAACGGGGATGCACGTACAAAGTCGTGGGCGGAAGCTAGTATAATATATAACCAAGCTCCTATGTTCACTTTACATATAACTTAATATTATATTAGGAAGGAAAATCGATTTGATCTTTAAACTCTTTCTCTTTCAGCTGCTTGACTTCGAATAAATCGGTCCTTAATATTGCCGAAACAAAGAAAAAATATATTCATATGCTGTATTATGTATATCCCAAAACGTTAATTATACATTTTTTTTTAATAAATTACAGGTGAACGAATGGACGTCGTCGTACGCGCCGATCAAAGCAGTGGAGGCTATTGGCTTATAGTCACAGGAGAAAGTGCTTGCGATAGTTTGAAAGCTAGATCTATGTTCATTTATTCTGGATTTAACTATACTTCAATGTTAGAAAATGTGCCGGTAAGTTTTTTTTAATATGACGTGTCAATCATAGGCTAAGACTTTTATAGTCAAGCTATAAAAAAAAAAAACATCTGTTTTTTTCTTTTTCTGTCCGGCGCACATAACCATAAATATTTTAGCATAAAAATTAAAGTAAACGTATAATTTAACTAGATTTATTAATATGCAAATTATGCTTTTATGTTAATTGTAATTAATGCATTAAGATTTGAATTGAAATGTATTCAATCATAAATTTCAACTATTTTTCAGAATACCGAATTGAATTACGATATTAGTAATATAATTACTGGTCAAAAGCTTTTGTCAAACAAAGACGCAAATCTCTCAAATAAAATCAAATCATTCTACCTTGGCATAGATAAAAATGCAATTAAGGTTAAAGACGAAGATTTAGACTATCGGTATATAAGTGATGCTCTACCAAAGAAGCCTTTATATCCTTCAGTATTGTGTAAGTACTTTTAAATAATTATACTCCATATTAGAAAGGCATTTGACTCCTGACTTAACCTTGTCCTAAATGTGTAAAATTTGAGTGACATTTGTCGTCTTTTATGTACTTATCGGCTTTTTTTGGAACAACTTATTACATATATTATGTATTTCCAACAAACTTCAACAATATTTAAGGTAATATAAACGTAATTGTAATTTAATAAAAACAAATGAACATGTAAGTTGTAACCTTTAAAGACGTTTCTGTTGATTTTTTAACAAAAGGGTTTATTTAAAAAATGTTCTTATTGGCCATGATATATCAATGCAGAAAAACCTCATGTGTAAAAAATATTTTCGTTCCAATCACATAGTCTTTATTTTATGATTTTGAATATTTATATTAATTTTCCAGCACTCACAGATAGTGTAGTCCAAATTAATCGTAAAAACTTCCTGTTCCCTAACGCACCATTATTGTTGAAACCTAGAGATGTCTTTAATCACATTGTTTGTGACGTGGGAGCTGAAGAAAAGCATTATGATGTGCAATGCCTGCAGACTTTGAAGACTGCCAATGAAGAGATGGAACTCATTTTAGTTAATGAAGGTAATTATATCTTCCTTATTCCTGAAGGTATATATGATCTTCTTTTATATAGAATTTTTCAATTTGTATAATGTGATGATTACTATAATTAATAAGATAATAGTAAAAAAAATAAACAAATTAAACCACGCTTAAACTAATGAACTTATTATATTGTGAATTATCAACTTCTTAGGTCGACAAATTTTACAAACTTTACAAAGTTTATATTAAAGTGGGTCAAACGCGAATCTAAAGGAATTGGTTACACAAAATTATGTCGGTCACAAACAGATGAAGCTAATAAAACCGTGTTAAAAAGGTCAAAAAATATTTAAGATCTTAATTTAATAGTACCGAATTTATAAAATATAATATAAGCTTAAAAGTTTTCTTAGTTTAATTCCATAACGCACAGATGAGAGCTACGAAAAGGTATTTTGTGACCTAGCTAGGCTTATGCCTACGAACGGAAACAATTTCTGTTCACTCAATTAATTTTAGCTCAACATAAATAAAGCTATATAAAGCAGTAAGAACTTTTTCTATCGATGCTTTTTATCGATTGTTTCTGCACTATAAAACGAAACCATGAAAATTTTACGGAACATTTTGTAAAGATACTTTCTAACAACAAAAAGATGTTGAATAAAATAGGCAAATTTTATATGCACGATATTTGTTTTTAGATTATTTTGGGTTCAGGGTTGTAAATTGTAGGTAATATGCCCAAAAAATGTTTTGAGATATCTGCTAGATTTATTTTTTTATTCTTTACCTTTAGTCTTTCGATCAGTTGTTCAGTTTTTTTTATTTCAATTGTAATTTTAAAGGTTTCAATCTTCTCATCGTTTAAAATAAAATTTTCATATATTTTCAGGTTTCAACAGCAATGACTCTTATACTTTTCACATGCACGGCTATAGTATGCATGTAGTTGCGTCTTGGCAGAGTCCAGCCGGACTTCCCTTATCTAGAAAAGAATTTGAGAAGTTGGACCAAGACGGTCTTATAGTTAGGTAAGTTTTTAATTATGTTAAACAGAATTATCTCTTGTAATTTACAGTTTTTGATGGCGAAAGAATATTTTGATAGAAGATGAAAATTTCGAGTACTGAAATTTGATGAAATATATATTATATTATAAAGGTCACGTAATGAACTTGCTCAAGGGTCTATATCACTGGCGCCATCTAGTAGTCATTTTGTTGTAAAGAGCTAAGTATTGCAAAACTATACTATATAACATATTGTCTGCTGACCTGACGTTTCTTATTTTTTTATTGCAATGGAAATATAACTGCCAAGGACTTTACAAGCCTTATAACATCAATATAACACCAATTAACATTTCAGAAACTTGCAAAACCCGCCAATAAAAGATACAATAGCGGTACCGAACAAAGGTTTTACGATAGTAAGGATCAACCCAGATAATGGAGGGACCTGGTTGTTTGAGTGTAGGTCATGCAGCCTTACGTTACCTGTTGCAATATTAATTAACACACCCATATCAATACCTAAGGCAGTGGTTGATACGTTACCGAGTTGTGGCAGTTATAAACCAGCAGATGTATTGCTTCACTGAAGAGATTGACTTTTAAGTGTTTGTGTATGGAAAGAAAGTGGAAGAAATTTAAGGGTTACTTACAATAATTATAGTGACAATTACCTATAAGTACGTGCTACTACGGAAATCTTAGCGTATAATTTTGAAAAAAAGTAGAAAACAAACAATGTAACTCAAATTAATAAGTATAATTGCTGTTGTAATATCCCAATCGTGTACTGCACAATTTTGGAAATCGTATTTATTGTATATAGTTTTTAAGTTTAAGTATTGTAACAGGTGCTTTATTTCAAAGGCTTGTAATTTGTAAATAAGATAGTTATAAGTTGTATTTATTTTGAAAGTGTGATGATAAGTATACGAAATAAATGAGTAAATACCGAAATCTGTTTTTTATTTTCTTTGTTATTTCCATTGATGAGGTACGTAATATAAACACATAACAATCGTAACAAACTTATCTTTTTACAACTTATACGGGTACATTCAAATTCTACGCGAGGTCAATATATTCATGAATAAAATCTAGATATTCAGAAACTCTTGTGTAAACAGTAGGACCACCTTTTATTCCACAAGGTGAGAGGCCCCAGGAAACAATTCCAACAATTTCGGGAATTTCATTTGAATCACTAGCGTTTCTATTGCTGGGTTTTGATTTCTTATCATTTTCTATGTAGTTATCATCATAGTTTTCAGTATCTTCGTAATCTGTTGATTTTGGTACCATTTGAACTAATGGTCCGCCAGAGTCTCCGTTGCATGCAGCGATACCTCCAGAAATAGGTCCAGTGCATATGTGGGCGGTGGGGTCCAGTGGATTACCTTCATTTACATCCTTTACTTTATCAATGGCATCATGGCAAGCTGAAAATGTAAAATATATATAGATTTTCTATAAGTAAATAATTTAAAAGGTTTCTATTTAATACTCAGCAGACTCATGGAAAAGGTAATGATTGAAAATGGGTTTATTAATTAAATGAAGTTAAATTTATCTTAGGTTTAGAGACATTTATTTCAAAGAATTTTTCAATTCACTTATTCTAACGTTTCACAATAGTGTTATAAACTTGTACACCTTGACAAAAAAAAATAAAAAAAATTGCGGGTGAGTGGAGATTATTTTGTGCAATAATATCGTCTTACGACGGTATGGCTGTGTTCGTGAGGAATGTTAACACGGATATCTTGCTATTATAAGAACAATTTTGTTTTGTTTATTATTCGAGTAATAGTCGTAAACTATGTACATTCAAATAATTACCATCATAAGAAAGGTGTTTCACTTGTACTTCCTGCAACCTGCTGGGCAAATCTGGTATAAATACTGTCGTGCTAAGAGCTCCCCATCCAACTAATTTCATGGCTTTGTTCTCGAATTCATCATAATATTTGGGGAGACTTATTGGCTGCACTTCGTTAGTGAAGTAAAATGGCAATCCAAGTTTTAGCACAGCTATATCGTATGGACCTATGCCGCTGTAAAACAAAAAGAAATTCTTTGAGACTATTGGAATTAGAGTAGGTACTCAATAGATAATTATCGAGCTACATCTCACCAAATTGCTCAAACGGGATTAGAGATAAGAATTAAGAACCTATTATAGGTACCACTTTAAATATGAAGTGATATAAACGTAGTTAAGAGATTTTATTCATTCTATGTATGTTTATGTTTATCTTCTCATTCCTTATCGACTATTATGTCGTTGAAGAATGAGAAGAGAAATAGTCTTAAGGATGATATAATATTATTTATTTTGTTAAAATAGACAATTGTTAATCCATACTAATATTATAAATGCGAAAGTAACTCTGTCTGTCTGTTACTCAATCACGCCTAAACTACTGAACCAATTTGCATGAAATTTGGTATGGAGATATTTTGATACCCGAGAAAGGACATAGGCTACCTTTTATTCCGAAATAATATGTACCACGGGCGAAGCCGGGGCGGAACTCTAGTGATGAATAAAGGAGCATATTTTTTATCATTATATTTTAGCATAAAAGACGTTAAAACAATTTAAACAATTGTAAATCAATTAAAAACGTACCCAGCATAATTTGGATGAGGGATTCTTGAACGGACTGTTCTGATTTGTGCTTTTAATCCATAGTCAGATACATCGTGAGTTCCAGCGATAGCATCCATCGGCATCCAACTTGTCAACCATGAGTCAGGGATACAATGTGCTGCTGTCACGACCTGTAGATCAAAGGCCGTTTCGACAACTTTTTCAGAAAGCAATCCATCAGATAATTATTAAAATTATAGTAAGGTTGTGGGTGTAATTAAAGAAGCCATATATTTTTATTCATAAAAATAATATCAAGATAGCGGAGTATAACAATATATAAATCTATTATTATTTAATCTTATGTTAACTACTTATGTTAAAAATCAAAAGTTTACTTGAATGGAAGTTATAATAAATCTTGCTGTTTCGACCCCAAAAAACAGATTTTAGTCGTGAAATTTTCGTTGAGGCAGTAGTTTTTAAACTATTTATTTTTGGTAAAATAAGTTTATTGGACTTACCCAGTTTTCATTCAGAATACTACCACCACATATATGCGCTCTTAGCCACAGAAACCTTAACTGTAACGACACCAAGTATGGGTGACTGTATGGTTTAGCCTCATGCCCTCCGACTATCCTTGGTTCTGCTTCAGATTCGGTTATTGTTGCTGAAATTTTAGAGAAATAACTTTTATTCTTATTACTTTGTCTAGGTTTTTTTATGGTTAAATATCTAATCGATGGAAAAAATTATGTTAAAAATATGAAATTGATTTTTATTCTGAATTGGTACTTATTAGTTGTGTCTATGTTTGAATTTTCATTATTTATTTCTAGGTTTAAGGTCATTCATTCAATTTGTTATTTTTACTTATCTATCACCACAATATTGTATCAATTTTGTATCCGTTAGTTAAATAACTTATAATTGATATTAACCTGATAGTACGAAACTGCACTTGGTTAAAAATAACAAGTTCACTATAAAGTTCATGGTGCTGTAGACACTAATCGCTCACTCCCGTTGTCATTGAGAAGCGCGCTTTTATCATAATGTATGTAATTATGGTCAGATGTTTGAAACCTATTTGTTATTCAATAAATATTCGTCTTAAAATTATAGCTTGGTAGGAACAAAAGCTTCTACGCTACATGTTTTTCGCCAAATACCGATTTATGCTTGCATTTGCAAATCGGCAACATGAAAATAAATTGGAAATATAATTTCCCTGAAATTTATGAAAACAAAATCATTCATTATCCATATGCAATATAGCCACATCGAAAAAGTGGGTCTAATTATCTTAGGCAATTTTTGCCTACCCTCCCTTGTTGCAAAAAAACTCAGGAAGTACGCGATATTTAACTGCAAATACGAGTAATTGAATATATGTAATTTACATAACTTTTATGCAAAGCAAAGGCAAACAGGCAAGTTTCTTGAAATGAAACGTTGCCTTTATTTTTTTAAACATTTCGTTTTTATCATAACAAGATACTTACAAGACTAAAATATATATGAATTTAGGCATCAGGCTTAAATATCTTTTTAAATATTTATAAAATTTTACTTTAGGAAATCAAATTATTTTATACCTAGTTAATATTTCAGTGTTAGGTTAGTCTCTAGCTAGCCTAGCGAGCAGTTAGATCGTAAAGTATCTAGATTTTTCTCATAGCTCATTCACGTACATCAGATCTAATAAAAATAGTATCATAGTATCTTTAGTTAACTCATAAATCATAATTCGGATGTATTTTTAGATATTACTTCAACTTGTATGAAATTAGTCATTGAATATTATTCACTGGCATATGAAACATAGATTATTTAAAATCGAACCGTATTTTATTATCTCTGACCATCAAATTCCAGGCAATCCATCTTTCGAGTCACTACGCTTTAAACCTTACACCTTAAAACGTACGGGTTATTATAATACTGAAGCAGGTCAGCTATTCAGTAAACAACGCAGTAAATTCATGTGCTAAATTAAGTAATATTATTTAGCCTTGTACATAATATTTAAATTTCGACACTAATAAAGTTATAAGAAACTTTCAAGTTAAATGCTGTGAACTACATTCCACTCTTTTTGCAGAAATCCTCACAACTATACTCAACTAACGCCGTATCTTTTTTTGACTACATTATAAAATTAATTAGTAGTTTTATTTAACATATACATAATATTATTATATTCTACATAATTATGCACTAGGTCATGTTTTATTTATTAAAATTCATATGACTAGAGCTCTAAGTACAATTTGTTTGTGCTTCAGCAGTAATAGAGAGTAATAGTATGTCGTCGTGCGTCGAAATGGCATACTGTGGTAACTTAGCTAAAGTAAGGCAAAGGAAGTTTTTGATTTAGGTACTGTGAGATACAGTGAATTAATTGTAAGATTCCAATAAAACGTTCCCGTTTTTTTAAGAATTTTGTAAAACTTTATTAATTGTTTCGCATACCCCGTCGGAAATAGTTTTTCTAAATAACAGTGTAATTTTGTAAACTATCAAAGTTGAAAGAGGACAAAAAAGACAGACACACAGAACGACTTTATTTTCATTTATGCTATGAAGTGATGACATTGTTTCAAGAATATCTGAAAAAAACCTGAAGTTATTTAACCTTGGAATATTACGCGTGAATTATGTATATAGCTTGCGCATAATAAGGACGTTTTTTCTTGTATTTAAGCAGAATCTGTATATTTTTTTGTATTTAATGGGATAAAAATTAAGTCTATTTTTTATTTTTAACTAGCTTTCCGCCCACGGCTTTGCTCTCTTTGTTTGCCCCTAATAAATAATATCTGTAGTTAAACCTTCCTCTTGAATAGCTCTATCTAATAAAAAAACTATGTAGATTGTAGGTGACATTTGCTCTTGTAGCTGTAAATAAATTCTAGACATGCAAGAGAGTGTATTTATTGTAACAATCATCTTTTGAACGTTGACAAATAAAAGACAAAGTGAATAAAAATAAATTTTATTGAAATTGACTATTTATTATTCACTAGTAAAAAAATTCTTTTCGACGTGGAAATTTTATTTATTATCACGCTATTTAATATATTTTTAACTTTATTACAATAATACATAACTAAATATAAATTACATGTATTACTAACTATAGAATCAGTAAAATAAGCATAAAATATGTAGCTTTCAAGATTAAAAATAACAAAAAATAGAGGGAAGAGGAACATTGTAGTAAATAATTAAAAAAAGTTTTAAGGGATTTTTCTGTCATATAATAAATATATTTGATGCGGACCAACCACAGCAGTATACTTTATTTTAAAATATTACTCTGTGTCAATATAACACGCATTCCACTTAATTTCTATACAAACGAGGCGAACAAACTTTATTCTTAGTTTTAGAAGTGAAACTTCTTTAGTCGCGTTGAGAATAAAATTTCAAGGTTGCGTCAAGGCAATACCGTCACGTCATGGAGTAAGGCGACCATTAAGTTATCTTTGATTCTTGCCAATGAAGAATACAGAATTTAAAATTATAATTATGATTTATGAAGTAAGCCTCGTTTGGATTGAAATTAGTTTAACTTTCTTGGAATGATGATTTAGCGAAAATAAATGAAAATAAGTAGATACTTATATGTTAATAATTTGACTGTGGTGCGAACTTAAATGAGTGAAGCTAGACATTAAGACCGTAAAAAATATTATTAAAAATATTTATTAGGATCGCATCTAACACATTTGATGGTTTTATTATACTTTCTCTATCCATATAAAATGCAATGAATAATAAATATCTTATTTGTATATTTCCACGCCGAAATATTACACACTGCTGAATTTCGTGTAAACATAAATAATATTCTTTAAAATTACATACTATAATCTATATATTAATTAGTAAAACGATCCATATTTATTCGAATGTTCACCCATTTCATTAATTATTTTACATAAACTTAATATAAATAAAACTAATATTTAGTATTTCAAAATCTTGGGTAACATTCGGATAGAAATGAAATTTAAATATAAATACAATATAAAAACCTAAGATGTTTTTTTAGACGTTAATACTTTTGCCGTTTCATAATACTTTGTATCATTTAAAAGTTTGAATATAAAATTTTGTTTTGACGTCTGTTAATATTATGCATGCATTTATGATATTTTGGTTGTACATAAAACAAAATTATATCTAAAGCATTTAAACTTATTTATGCGAGTTCACTTAATTATTATGTACAAAACTATAATACAAAGATGAAACTGTTAAAATGAAACGTACTAATTCTCTACGCCTAGAAAAAATAAAGAGCAATTATAAAGAGGAAAAAAGTAACAGGAGCTTTGGTTTTCTAGGTGTAATTTGTAGTTGTTCACATTTTTACTCGTATTAGTTGGTCGCATGTTGATATTTTCAACAACAAAATAAATTATGGCAATACTTGACGTTGAAGTTTAAATCATGCCGCCGTACATTTGATGACCTAACTAAATTATTGTTCGGTTCTAGGAGGAAATGCAAGTAGCTAGTGTATTATTGGATAGTAGGGGGGTGTTATCGATGGCAAATGGTGGCCACAGCGGGGGAAGTTTGGCGGCACAGGCGGTAGGTCAGATTGCGTTCCTATGTGCAGTATTAAGTTCATTCCGATGACGATGTGGTAGATGAAGTGACAGTGGAACAGCCAGTATCCTGCAAGATAATTATTAAGAATTAAATAATTGCACTGCGACAGTTATTATTGAAACGACAATTCAAAAGTATTAGGTACATAATACAATCTTAAGCGCTTTAAATGTTGAACTAGTTCATAGATTTTTGGTTCATAGTTAAATGAATTACTTTTAATGTAATTTTATTTACTCACTTGAATTAAAGGTAACTACGAGTAACTAGTTCTTAGAATTCTGATCGACAATTTGCAAATCGAAGTAAGTATAAAACGTAAGCATTACAAATCAAGTCTTCGATTATGCAAAATGTAGCATGAAATATGAATTTACTCATGTTTAATACCTGGATTATCAGCCTTTAATCTTATTACGACGTATCCGTTATTAGGCACCGCGAGCGTGTCTTTGAAGGGCGGTAGATTGTACTGTCTGTGTAATAGGCCTTTCCTGTCTAAATCTAGAGCATGCTTGAGGTTGATTTTCTTAATGTTCTTGTCCGGAGATCGACCCATACCAATCACGTTGTATGGCGTCCCGTGGAGATGGAATGGGTGAGACAGATTCGGGGATTGCACTGTAATTAGAAAAAAAATTATAAAGTAGTTATCAACATGATTTTAAGCCCGCTTAATTTTCATTGAGAATGCTATGTTTGGTACTTGGTTCTTTTTTACAGAAAGTGGGAAATTGTCGGATAGTGTTAAGATCGAATACTATATTTCTTACCTTTCCTATTTAATACATACCTAATAGTAATTTTAAATAAACTGCAGAAATTATACTTTTCCATTTTGCATATGAAAAAAAGCAGTTCAGAATTAAAACTACATTGTATTAAACTCTATGATATTTACCTTCGTCCACAAGAACAATTTCCACGATAGAGTTCAAAGGGACATCAATCATATGCGTGCATCTACAATCAACGGGGCAGTCTTCGGGTCTGTTATCTCCGTTACAGAATATCTCTGGTGGCAATTCGTGCATTTGGGACAAGGGCGGGGCTGGAGCCGCCGTGTACGAGATCTCGTCAACCAAACTGAGCACGTGGTCTCCACCGGGAGCAACTAAAATGTACGGAATATTGGTTAGATTCTGAACCTTCATATTAAACTTTAAATTAATGTTGGTGAAGATTTGGAAAGAATAACTTTCGATGTGATGTCAGTAAAGAAGTCGATACTCTATTTAAAAAAAAGATATTGAAACAGTAAATTTTTGGTATCTAGTTTTACAATTTTTAGTTTACTATGGAAGATTGGAGAGTTAATTTTGAACTTTAATGATGAAAATTATTAAGTATACGAATATCACACCTAAATAGTTTCTGTATGTGTTTTCCTTAAATAGATCCTTGGGCTTGTAGAAATGGAAACGAAACGGTAGAAAGATCTTGACATCAGGTCGTTCTTGAAGGATATCTTTGTCCACAGGTTTTGCAGATTTCAGATTGCTGACGCACACAGCGTCATTTCGTTTAACATCGCATATCGCATCTAGAGGATTTAATACCTAGAGAAATATGAATATATTGAGAACATTTCTATGAAACGAGTATTTAAAAGCAATTCAAAGAAATTAAGTAAGACAAAAGAAAATAAGATAGAAACAACAATAAATATACAACCTGGATTTACACCACTGCATGTTCCACCAACAATTTCAACACCCAATTTTTTTTTCTAAAGATCTACTACTACTTTAAATAGCTACTTGTGATTATAATACACTAACTACTATTTTATTCTTATATTTACTGTGTCTTAAAGTAAAAAGGAAGGAAAGGGTTCGTAGCTGAAAAAGTTTTAAAATTGTATAAAATTCACAATATTTCGATGCAATTTCCGTGGCTCTTAGTTAAAGATGCGCTTTAGAAGAGAAAACGCCATCTTAACCTGTAAAAATAGTGTACTCGAAAAGTAAAGTGAAAATAAAATAAAATTTATTTATACACTTTCCAAAATTCGAAAATCGTTAAACTCCTCAATATGTCCGTTTGCGATAAGAAGGTGGATTTTTTTAACAATTAATCTTCTTAAAAACGATGTCGTCTGGACTGTCGAAGCGTTGAACATAATTATTTGGTATGCCAGTTAATTACCGATACTTCAGCGATTTATAAATTATCTACACGTTTATTGCTAATAAAGTTAACGATTTATTGCATTACACAGGTTTAGTAACGAAACATGTTTACTTTATACATTTATTAAATGGTACAAAAAATTTACAAATTTCTTAATATTATAAAATGTTATAAATAAACTCTTGCAATCATTACACCGTCGTCTTAAGATACAAGAATTTTTGTTTTATTTTATTTTTCGATGCCAAGTTGTCAATTGGTTACAATTAGATTCGTAAATAATAAAATACTTATTATGGTTATAATGGTAACTCAAATGGTAACGTATAGGTTCCTATCGTTTATCTACATTCACACTTTAACACAGGTTTGAAGAAAATACACTTTACACAAATACATCATTTTAAAGTTATATCGCTCTCCAATAGTATTTTGGTTTATGTATGAGTGCGATGTTAAGAACAGTCTTCAAAATGTAGATATGTGGTGGCAGTGCACTTGGGTTTACTAAGCGTTATACAAACGTATGTGTATTTACAGGTATTGCGGTTTGTATTTATTTACAATTACTTTAAGTGTATTGCATGCTTGTTAGTTATTAATAATATATTAATTCCCTAATTATTTACATTGACGCGCATAATATCCAACCATCCAAACGTTGCTTTTCAGTTATATCTCAAGGTATCCATAAAACGTTAAATAATAATCTAAATTGTACTTTGAATGGGAATTCACTCTTGGATTATGGTGATGATTCAATAAGATACTCAAAGCAAATTGGACGAATAATATTAGCACGACAATGCAATATTTGTTAGTTTATAATTCACAAAAATTAAATAAATATTGTTGGAAAATATATAAAATGGCAAGTACATAGGACAGACGTTCATTATGATAATAGGAAGATGTTTGTACAATTGAGAGCCTCAGAATCTGTCGAGGTGATACATCGATGCAACTTTAACAGTATCACCAAATATTGCATAAAATAAAATACACTCAGAAATAGAATCACCTTTTAAATAAATCACTATCTATAAGAACTTCAGTTGAACATTCGAATACATATAAAACACTATCGATGGAGTCGAGCACTTCGAGTCCATCGAACACATCACACAAAACAAACATAAAATTACACTTAGTTAACGTAATGTCAACTGGTTTACCAATGTTGCACGTCTGTAAACTGAAAATAGTTTGTAGGAACCCAATTAGTTGGCTGTAATCGGAGGAAGATGGTCCCCACACGTGGGGAAGTTCGGCGGCACTGGCGGCAGATCGCCTTGCGTGCCTACTTGCAGTACTACGTTCATGCCTATCACTATGTGGAAGAGGAAGTGACAGTGAAGAAGCCAGAATCCTGGGTTGTGAGCTCTAAATCTTAAAATGACGTAGCCGTTGTTGGGAACAGCGATGGTATCCTTCGCCGGAGGCAAGTCTCCTTGCTTCAAGTGACGCTCGAGTAAACCTCTCCTATCGAGGTCGAGAGCGTGTTTCAAGTTAATCTTCTTAACGTTCTGGTCAGGTGACCGTCCGATACCGACCACATTGTATGCATATCCGTGCAAGTGGAACGGGTGAGATAAATTCACGATTTGCACTGAAAGTGAAAATAATAATAAGAAAAAATTGCATTGAAATGAAATCCAAACTGATATGTAATCTTGTTATTTATACATACCTTCGTCTACAAGAACGATTTCTACTACCGCGTTCAGTGGGATATCAATTTTGTGTGTGCACATGCAGTTTTGTCCACAGTCCGCTGGTCTATTGTCTCCGTTACAAAACTGATCGGGGTTAATGTCGTCGAACTGACTTATAAGGGGAGCAGGTGGGGCCATATAAGATATTTCATCGATTAAACTGATAACGTGATCTCCTTGCGGGGCAACTGTGAAAGTTAACACTCATATTAAACCAGGATACCAATGGAAGAAGGAATGAATTGGAATCTTTGAAGTATCAACGACCATCTTACCTAAGTATCTGTTGTACGTATTCGGTTGGAAAAGCATTTCTGGCCTGTATACGAAGAAACGGAATGGCAAGAAAATTTTAACATCGGGTCTGTCTTGTAAAATAGCGGGATCGATGTGTCTTGCATTTTTCAGCTGGCTGACGCAAATAGCGTCATTCCTGGGTTCGTTACATCTGGCATCCAAGGGGTTCATTACCTGTATAGTTAGTTAGGATAAGGTACGTGCAATTACTAGTATTACGTGCGTTAACTACGCTACAAATTATTGTCTACTTTCTCTGTATTTATAATTTCTACTTGTATTCAGTTGCAATCAATACTGGTTGAATGTAAGTGAATTATTTTAAACTACTAGGTAGTTAACTATACGGCTGACTGTTTAAAGAAAGGTTTCGATTGATTATAATATTATGTATTATAATCATTTGCTAATATTATATAAAACTTGTACATGAAACTAGATAAGCAAAACCTTTCTTTGAAACATTGTTGTTAATGAATGGATTTGGATTTATATTCGCATAAGGAAATAAGCTATAAATACGGTCAAATGTGCTACTGCATTTTTTATATTTATAAAAACAATTTACAAATCTGAAAATTAATGGGCCATTATATACAATTGCGTACTGGTCGACACTTGAAAAAGTTACCACTCAAAAGTAATTCCAATATTAAACTTTGAGCAATCGTGTGCAACAAAATCTACCAACTTAAATCGAGGCTGCTGTGCCGACAGGTATTCAGTATGCAATATCCGCCAATTAATATATGAGATAGGCCCGTGATCCCAACCAAGGGTAACTACGTATTTTTTTTTCAAGGAGATAATTACAGCAATCTTAAGGGGTATTTAGGGTCACCAATCTAATATTGTATATACAGTCGATATTCATGAGTATTTATACATAACTATACAATGAGATACATTTTGACCGTCACTTACCACTCCTTGCGGTATTCCAACGTCGTAGGTTGGTGAAGGAGTAGATGGCTGGTATGGTCCTCTAGCGTATCGAAGAATTCCCAGTTGTTGTGCTCTTTTAATACCACATTCTCCAAGACCACGTACTTGAATCCAGTACGCGCCCGGGATATTGTTAGCTTCGATTACAAAATCATATCGTTCACCTGTAGAATAAAACATAAGTAATTACTAACCACGGTTGATGGTTAATATTATTATACAATAAAATATTATTCGATTCGTTTCGGTTCAAGTAATGCACCAGTTGCTCAACGTTACAACATGGGCGTGCCTTTTTTAATTGCATCTTTTATCGTACTCGTTTGTTAAGTAATTATAGTATACTTTAATTTTTGACAGAAGTGTTACGAGGAAACATGGTTATCTAACTCACCAGAGAACGAGATAATAGTATTAACTTTTACGGGTTGGACGGGTTCACCGTCAGTGGCAATTACAGTTAGATTATGGCCTTCGAAAGTGACCTGCGCTGGGCAGACTGAAGCAAACGCGTTTATCATTCTGAACCTGTATCTTCTTCCAGGAGTGATAGTGAATACTTCAAGTGGCGTATTAGTCATGAATCCAGTATTGGGATCTCTGAACTGTCCCTTTCCGTTGATAAGTACGTTTTCGGGATCTTGTCCAGTGTTAACAGCTAAGCGACCAGGATATCTTTCAGCAGCATCTTCGTGAAGCCAATCACTGATAAGCATTACGTGGGTTGTCAAGTCGTAGTCGTATAGATGGCTGTTAGGATCTTTGGAAGGAGGTTGACGTACAACAATACTGCCGTAGAGACCGTCTAATTTTTGGAGACCAGTATGCGCGTGCCAGAAATGTGTACCAGCATTACCTTGCCATTGATATCTGTAAATCGAAAAAATAAATACATTAAATTTTTCTAAAAAGTCAATAGGATCTTCATTTGATAATAATCATCGCTCAGAATAGAAACAAGTTAAAAAAAAGGAAAGTAAGTTGTTAGTAACTATAAAAAAAAATCGTTTGAAACGAACCTGAAAGTGTTTCCTTGTTGGATGGGACACTGCGTAACAAAAGGCACACCGTCATAGTATTGAGAGCCTCGTTGCCAGATACCGTGCCAATGAATTGTTACTTCCATTCCCTCCATATGATTTTCGACATCGATGACCACTTTATCGTTTTCACATACTTGTATGGATGGTCCGGGCAACATTCTGTTCACTGACAAGATACCACGCTCGACTCCGTCAGCCAAAACACACTGGCAGTGTGACCACACGACGTTGGTTGCGTTTGGTGTGCATACTTGACACGCCCTGCGGGATATTATTTAATTTTATTGCTTTGTGAAATGTCAATGGGTAATTTTAATCTATACTAATATTATAAAGCTGAAGATTTTTTGTTTGTTTGTTTGAACTCGCTAATCTCAAGAACTACTGGTCCGATTTGAAAAATTATTTCGGTATTGGTTAGCCCATTTATCGAGGAAGGCTATAGGCTATAATATATAATCACGCTAAGACCAACAGAAGCGAAGCCACGCGGGTGAAACCGCGGGGCGCAGCTAGTTGCTTATAAAATAAAATATTAGTCCCTATTATCTTAAATATTGTACACTTTGTATGAAAATTAACTTAATTCTGAGTATGCAGATTACATGATAACAAATTACTAATATCCTAGGACGAAGGCGAGAAGTAATTTCATAATTTTCATAACCGCTGTCGCCACCAGCTATCAATTACAGGTACGGCTAAATTTAGACCATTTGGACCGTAACATCGTTCATGGAACCAGGCTGCTTCGCGTGAAGTCAGCCATGAAGTCATTACACGTAATATTACTTTATTAATTTTAATTATATTATGAGATATAATCCAAATAATTTTAAAACAACCTTAGGTCTATCATTTACTGTGACCCCAATGTAAATGGTTTATGTAAATATGATAATTATCGAAATGCCAATGTTTTGCAACAGAGGATGCGTCTCAGGAAACCAGTAAATACAGGTCTAAGTGAGTACTTCTTAAAACTGAAATGACTATGATCTATTATCATAAAAAAGACGGCAAAGCGCAACCGTATGTCGTAACCTTTACATATCAAATATTAATTAATACCGCCAATGTATTTAATATTAATATAATCAAAATGTATTGAATTCTATACAACAAATTTAGTATCATTCATTCGTTCATTCGCACTATTCTAACATATGGGAAACCATATATTAGACATTGTTCCTAATAATGTATTTTTATTTTGTTGTACTGTTTAAATCAATTATAAAATTGTATTACGATTACATTATATTATTATGTGCGAAGAGATTTGATGGAGTTTTAGTTTAAAACCTACCAGAGAACCCTAAAATATAATTTCTAAAGTATATAATAATCAATCGCCGGTAAGTTAACGCCCAGCAATTAAATTAAAACAGGATATTCATGACGGCCAGCCTATGTACAAAATTATGAATACTCACGCTCCGAGAACAGTGTAAAACTCCAATGTAAAGTGGTAGTAGCAAATCCTTGGTGGCTCGTTTTCCCTGCAGGCTCTAGCGCACTCATCGGGAGCAGACAACGCGGGATTCCTTCGGAGCTCGGCTGTTGCGCTGCTGGTGAAATCCAAATGCTTAAATCCAGCTTTGCCATTAGCACTTCGCGATAGAGGTGGAAGCGGGTTGCTTCTGAATGTTCCGCTAAGCGGACCGCTGCCGCTTGTCTGAGCGAAGGGGTTAGACGATGGTCCAATTGTGCTCTCTATTCCTCCGAATGACGCAAACGGATCGTTGGCAGTGGGGTGGGTTTGGACGATGCCGTGGGTTGAGGCGAATCCGTTGCTGCTGTCCCGGAATGGTGTCGCTGTACCCGCCTGCCACCATGATGCTGAAGTCGATTGATCATCCGCTGCGTTTATCGCTTCTGAAACAAAAATAATACTAATTTAATATTATGCCTTTAAATTATACCAAACGTGTTCCGCTGTTATTATTGTAGCAATTGAAACCGTTTGATATTGTCAGGAAGTGCATTGAACTATTTTTTAACTAGAGGTACCAATTAATTTCAGTATATTGTAAAGACAGAGGCAGACTTCTGATTAAGTTGAGAACTAAATGGTAGTTACAGGCTCTAGCGCACTCGTCAGGAATATTTCGTCAGTCCTACGGTATGGTGATGTTGAATGTATTTAGGCAATATGTCTCTCAGATAAGCCCACGGCGATTTGGAACAGGTGCGTTTATGTAAATCGTGTTGTATTTAAGACAGTAGCGAGCAGCAACTGTGTTGTCACGAGTCTTTTGAAATACCATAAGTAAGCAGGGACTTTAGTATCGTATCTATCCTTAAATGCAAGGACTTTTACTTCCTCGTTAGTTGCTACAGTTTTGTGACAGTCGCTGCGGCCTATATTTTATCTATCGCTACACTTAATTGAACATTTTGTTGTACGATACTATCGCGTTACACGATTTCAAAATTGTCTATTACTCCATGTTCGTGGACTACTTCGTTACGGACAGTTTTTGTTTATGGTTCGACACTATTTTAACGGTGGCCTTGAACCAACTTTACTTTTACTTCCTTATCAACAAATAAATACATATAATTTGATTATTTTTAGGTGTGTACATTTCAAACGGCTTTGTTGTAAGTATTTAATTTAACGTATAATTTTATAGCTCTCTTGGTACTATATCTAAAGAAGGCAATTCGTATTCATTCTTAGCTAGCAATAATAGTTTTAATAAACAGTAATTAATGTATTATTTAATATTGGAACTATTTTATTGGTTTTAATACTACACTTACATTGTATTGTATCGAATACAAGGATAATTGGTAGCTATCGAAAGAATAAAACCGCCTTGAAAGTGAATGTGATGAATCAATATAAACACGTGTGTATCAGGGAATTTTATTAATCCATCTTTTGAAAATTTATGTAGGTACGAACTCTTAATCAGTGTCTGTGCACCCACATACATATGCGTCAGATATTTATTTTAAAATATTTTGCATCATATGATTAATGAAATTATTATTGAATAAGTTCATACGTATAGATTGATGATACGCAACATGGATAAATGTAATTTGAATAAGCATAATTTTTAATTATACTTATATAAATTTATCTTACAGGTTGAATCACTAACACAGTCTTTACTATACAATAGAGCTGATCTCTATCTCTCTATATTATCTTTTTATACTTAATATTTAAATTTAATAAATGATCACTGTGTTTTTATTGTAAATCTAGTAGTTCACCATTAGATCTAACTTATATAGTATAACAGTTCCACTCTCAAATATGATACGTAGCTACAGATTATTCCTATAGCTGTTTTAAATTGCCAATAAATAATGTAATCAGATCACGTCGAAATCTAAACTCCCAGCAATAAAATCACTCAATGAAATAAACCAAAACGTTCAATTTAATTATTCTCAGGCCTATATACTCTTATATGGCGTCCTGCAGTTATCAGTAAGGCTAGATATTTTATTATCAACTATCATTTCTAACACTGGGTTATGAAATCTATGTAAAGTGAAGGTTTAGCCATCATCATTTATATATAGCCCATTTATCGAAGATGGCTTAAAACCGCACACAGCACAGCTAGTACCTTGATATTATTAAACACTAGCTTTCCGCCCGCGGCTTCGCCCGCTTTGTCTAAAACATAATAAATTATATACTAAAACCTTCCTCTTGAATCACTCTATCTATTACAAAAAACCGCATCAAAATTCGTTGCGTAGTTTTAAAGATTTAAGCATACATAGGGACATAGGGACAGAAAAAGCGACTTTGTTTTATACTATGTAGTGATTTCAGAATCCGCTTTAAGCAAGTCATGAAGATATCTTATACGAACAAATTCATGAGTCAATACGTCGAATAAAATCGTGTCCATTTAATTGAATTTAAAATAAGATATTGCTAATATTCTGTTTTTGTAACATCGAGACAATCTCAAACTTCCTTGTATAATATTGATTGCGGCAAACCTGTGAAACAATGCTTGCTTGTAAATTTACAGTCGTAATCTTAATGTTTATTTGTTTATCGCAATTTTATTCGTTTTATTATATAATTCCTGCGCATGCTGTCCAGAAAATTAGACATAGGAATATATTATACAGTTAGTTATATGTCATTATTTTTTCTTAGACGGGCACTCAAATATACTAGAAAATAGGACACATTTTCAAAAGGACTATTTGCTATCATATCGAATTTGGCAAATATATTCCAATGTTTCCGACTTTAAAATATTAAAAGGTTATCTGCTTACACAGAAAGTATAATAAATATGTAAAACAGAAACTATTTACCTAGCCAAATAGATAGAGATATTAACAAATATCCTCCAGTTGTTAATCATAAAGTAGTAAATATAAATCGTGTTAGTTATTAATACCTTGCCCTTAGGGCATATCTACTCATCGGGTTTCAATTTCAATTATGTTGTTTGCAATTCGCCTCAGTCATAAATACGAAGATATCTATCGTTTAACCCACGTGGCTCCTTTATATTATTCAATTCTAGTCCTTATTGCAGAAGATAAATGACGTTAATTGCTATTTATTGAAGTTGCGGTGTGATGTAACATTTATGGTTAACTAAACCACTGTTCTATTATTTTATGCAACGTTACACCTGCGGTTTTTATATTCTGTAATCATCTTAATTTGTGTTGAATTTTCAAGGTTAGTATGACATTGTAATTATTGTATGTATCTACATTAACCTAATTTTGTTAATAATAGTGTAAGTACCTATTTGTTCAATTATTATGGTCTATATGCAACAAAAGTCAATACAGTAATACAGTTCCACTTAATGGTTATGTATAATTTTTAATACGGAACTTTAAAATCAATTTTATATCATAATAGTTATATATGTTATAATAGTTTGAGAGTGGGAGTCGAGCATGCTTCGGCACGAATTGGGCCACGCTCGCACCGGGGAAGGTACCACACCCTCACAGAATATCGGCGCCATAGTGACAGTTTACTGTCGCGTTCCGTACGGTGAGTGAGGGGTCCGGAGGCCCACATCCCTTCCCATCCCCTACCCATCCTCTCCTTCCCTATCCTCATTCCCTCCCATCCTCGCCCCTTCTACCTAACTCCTTCCAAATCCCTTTGAGGACAGCAACACATCCACTTCCCAGTGGAGTGGATGCTTATGGGCGGCGTGTAGTGTGTGTGTGTATAAAATAGTGATTTGGTAGTGGTAGAGTTTGGCCAGAGAACACGAGTTTCTCTGCTTTTTTAATTCGTGGTTTTTACAGATGAAATATTTAAATTATGGCCAAACCTACATAAAATAATGGTTATTATTATAATAATTCGCGACTTGACCTCACATAGCTATAATATTAGAACCTTGAACGAATGTAACAATGAAATGCACGCGTAACTTCAGTTGCGTTATGATACGAACAATTAATTTGTATAACCGTTCCACTTGATTGAAACCAGGTTTTTCAAGAGCTGAATCATAATTTCCTTGCTGAAGAAACTTTTCAAGTAGGTCAAGAATACTATGAGGATAAATGTATGAAATAGGTATATCGTCGAAAACGTGATACGTGGTAAGGCGAGGTGGTACTAGTAAATATCATAGGCCTTTTACATATTTATAGGCCTTTTTCACAATATCCGCTAAATTTCCGGTTGTACCTTATTGTTGTTATTTGTTGATTATACCGTTTGAAGTAGTGTATAAATTTTTGAAAACGGGATCATGCGAGTATTCGATATAGTGCAATGACAACGGTAGCAATTGTTTTATCTTGCATTTTACGGAGATAAATAGTTTAGAGGTTGATAGATTGAGAATGCTGTAAGCTAAGTGGTAACAGAAAGTGTGCCTCTTAGATTTATCAATCAACTTAACCGCATTGTTTAACGTTACGTGGTAATTACAGGTATTATTTATAACAGTGAGATAAAAAAGATCGTGACTGTGGTACCTAGTTAAAAACACCACATCGTTACAATGATATATGGCTTACTTATCCTAAGTAATAGTGAAGATTAATGAATATTCAATTAATTTCATTCACAGATTACAAGGTCATATTTCATTGGTGGGACGATCAGAAAAAACATTAAATAAAGGTCGATGTACAAACTTCATTACAGAGATTAACGACCCTATATAGACAATAGTTTCTAATAGCGTGCAATAATTTGCGTTGGGTGTGTTCAGTAGTTTGTTATGTAGTTTCGATCATTTTTGCTGACGCAGAGTTATAACACACATAAAACTAATGTCACCATCCGCGCGGATCGCCAACCGTATCGAACTGAGAGATTAGAATTAGAAACATAACAATTTGTCATAATCTATACTTATAATAAATCTGTAGAGAGGCCAATTCTGTACATGAAATATATTTAAAAAAAAACTATGAAGGGGTGATAAGGGATCGCTACTGATGCCAAAAATGAAATCAGTAAAATTTTTGTCTGTCTGTCTGTCTGTCTGTCTGTCTGTCTGTCTGTATATTCGTTATAGAAACAAAAACTACACGACGGATTTTAACGAAATTTGGCACAATTATTCTTCATACTCCTGGGCAGGTTATAGTATACTTTTTATTACGCTACGATCAATATGAGCAGAGCAGTGAAGGTAAATATTGGGAAAACGGGAGAAGTTACTTCATTTTTTAAGCTTCCGTCGCGTGTGCAGCCTTAATGGTTAAAGCTACATAGAAATCATGTACGACACAAATGTTCTTAAATTATTATTATTATATAAAAATAAATTCCTAGACAGCATATTATGTCTATCTTTTAAAATTGACTCACAATAACACGTGAAACTTCAATAGCTTAGCAATTCGGAGCTTTCTGATTATATTTGTCTACTCTTACGTTTACAACACTCTCACTCATCCCTAATTAAAAAAAGTTAACATTATTACCTATTCAATAAAAAAAGAATCATGTAAATCGGTGTAGAAACACCAAAGTTATACATGAAATACGCTTCGCGTGAATACAGAATCATGCCATAAGGATTATTTTTGTGTATCAATTGCCGCGTTCGACGCGCTTCGCGGCGAGAGCTATAAAAAGGCGGCGGGTCCGCACCCGTTTCGCGTTGTCACGGCATCACGTGTGAACGGCTGAACCTATTTCGATAATTCTTTTTTATTATATTCCTTGAAGTACGGGGATGGTTCTTATGTAGAGAAAACGTAAATATGTACCACGGGCGAAGCCGGGCCGGACCGCTAGTGTTACATAAGTGCATTGTCGTAGATATAAAATTTTATTAGCGGCGATTATTGTGCAGTCGGAAAACGGAGCTTTTACTTACTCAACTAAACAATTGTGGGCGCTCGGGCGTAAATAGTGAAAGTGTCCACTTTACCGGACACTTTGAGAACAAATCGAGTTCGCTACAACACGTAACATTGTTGACTAAGAGCTACACATTTCGGGTAATTTAAAAATTCAATAAAAGGCGGCTTCTTAGTCACTTTCAGCGCGTAATGAAGTATAAAGTTGAAGCGTATCGATCGTAATTCGTTGTGCAATGCAGGAACAATAATTATATATTGTAATTTGTAATGTGGATGTTATAAATTTTTAGTATTATAGTCATTTTATGATTATGACTAGCAGAGGACTTTTATACTGTTATCTATGATCATAATTATTAAATGAAACTTCGTTTAAAAATAGTAATAATTACTCAATAATATACTGAAATATTTAGGCATTCCTCTCGTCATACACGTCTCTACCAATTAATAAAAATATATAATTTGATTGATTATAATATTCATTTGAAGCAACATCATACAATACAATTTCTTGTTGAGAAGTTTTTAAGTTGGTCAAAACTTTGCCGCGCTTTTACAAAGCTTACATAGCTTCTTTAAAGTAAATAATTTTGTAGTCTAAGCTAAATATTTCATTGCCTCGTCTAAAAATACTATTAATTTTACAGTATATTATCGTGGATTAAGTTGCCCAAAAATAGTTTTAAATATGTAGTTACAAGTTATTATAAATATTAGCCCCCAATAAAATATTGGAATAATTTTAGGTTCTATGCACAGTGACACATAGAAACCAAAACTCCTACAGAAATCACAATGCTATTTGTTTCCCGCCACATTTGATTGCGTCTCGACAGTAATTTGTAGGAGAAAGTTCAATTACTCGCACATTTTAAATAACATAATAAAGAAAGCAATTTATGATACAACCAATAAAGTGTCACATTTTTACTTCCATGTTTAATAATATCTATTGTGACGATATAGAAAGCTAACCCAATGGATTCGTTACATTAAATGTAATTTTATCATTATTATCTATACATATAATAAATCTGTAGAAGGGTCAATTCTGTACATTGAAAATATTGAAAAAGTAAATAGCAGGGGGTGTTACTGGATCGATACCAAACCCAAATATGTGATTAAAAAAATTTTTGTCTGTCTGTCTGTCTGTAGGTATGTGAAGACATCACGTGAAAACTAACGGTTCGATTTCGATGAAACTTGGTATAATTATACCTTATTATCCTGGGCGTAAAATAGGATACTTTTTATCCTGGAAAAATACGTAGAAAAAAATTAATCTTAATTTTTCAGTTTTATCCATAGACGTTGTTCTGTAGAACCGCGAACACACGTTGCGTATTATTATAGGCCTAGCCGTATTTGGGTCCAATAGATATTTATAGATGTCATTGTCAGAGTTACTCAAAATGGAGAAATAAACCATCCACTCGAAGACCGACATCCGCGCGGACGGAGTCGCGGGCGGAAGCTAGTATAAAATAAACGCATAATCCTTGCATGGGATGTGAAACAAGCAAGTCATTGTTCTCACGTAAATTCAAAAGAAATAAGTTATATAAGATAGTTATATTACCTAGGAAATACCGTTTTATCTAACATCAAAGATTAATCGTGGGGATTAACAGTTTATGGGTGTTCTTCTTGATTGAAATAATAAACATATAAAAGCTAATGGGATTCGTGTAAATCTTGAAAAATTGCAGCTGTTACTTACTGGATTACGTAGTATATAAACTCAGGTGAGAGGTCAATGTATTTCCTGTATATACGCATAAAATAAAATGATTTCTATTTGCACAGAACTGACTAAATCAATGTTGATGTCTTCTCCTTTGTTAAAAATACAATATAAGGAGTATGCATTTAGAATGGTGATTATCAAATTCTATTCGAGTGCCAGACGAAAAGTATTAGATGAATACATAATTATTTTGTTTTTAAAACATATAAAGGAGGTATTATCTGCGTAGAAAATATTAATTATATCTTCCTCGAAGTCGTTAAAGATAAACGATTTCTCAAGTTACGTTTATGGATATAACGAAACAAATTATTTCATACTCACAAGATGTGACAGCAGTACAATAAACTTTGGAACAAAAACGATACATTTACTTGACAATAAATCATAAAGAATCGCGAACGCGGTGCTGATTGCCGATTAATATTAATAAATGCGTATTAAATCCTCACGTTTATTATTTATTTATTTGATTAGTTCCGGTTTTATTATTTCCTTAAAAGAAATAATTATGATCTTTTGGTAACAAGAAATTTAGCTTAGGTATATCAATGGTGTGTGTATCATGACAATTATAACAAAAAATTTATATGTATGTATGCTGTTCTATTGAAACATGCGTACTTGTATATAATAATAGAAGTGGTTTTATGATTGTAGACAATTAGTAGATGTCTAATCTAAACGCAATAATCAGTTTACATGATTCATCGTGTAGGTAGTAGTTGAAGTCTCAAGAAACAACGAATAAATTTAATTTAATTTATTGCTGAGACTTAATAAGAACTAGCTATGTCGTGCGGTTTTACCTGCTATTGGTCATGTGTTATTCTGATGTTTGATCTGTATTACTGTAAAGTTTCATCCAAATCTATCCAGTACTTTATGAGCCAATTCGTTACAAATATGCAAATCTTCTCACTATATAATATTAGCATAGATAAAAGAGAGTTTTAATTTAATTTATTATTTTGTTTTACTTTGCCTCTAAAACGTAAGAGTGACTCAATATAACTTGTAACAATAACGCCGTAAATGTTTTAATTGTTCGAAACAGTGCAGTTGCGAAGAAATGAATAGAACATAAAACTTTTTCCGTTGCATAAGTTGGCGTGCATTGGAGGAAATGGACAAGATTCGTGTCAGATAGCTCTTATTGCTTTTTTAATTACTGATAAATGTCCAGAAATCGATTGTATCTCCTCTAGCGATGCAAGTGCGATAAATGCAATCGATGTTATAACATTAATAGTTATTCAATATTTTATGTACTTTTAGTTATTGGGGTTATATCGGTATTATTGATTGGTTCACATTTTATTTCAGAAAGGCTGAGTTCATTAAATTGCGATTTATTTTGCTTTAAATCAC
>CAJQZM010040747.1:0-14397 GCA_907164665.1 Colias nastes | reverse complement strand
CCACCGCCTTCCACGGCGGCACGCTGCACTCGCTCAAGGTCTCTCACAACTTGCTGCTGAACTGCCGCTCGCTGGTCGGGCCCACGGGCGCGCTGGCCGGCGTGCCGCCCACGCTGCTCGCGCCCACCGCCTTCCACGGCGGCACGCTGCACTCGCTCAAGGTCTCTCACTAATGCCACCGGCCACAAAACGTATTCCCTGTACTTTTCATCCATTTTATATGGACTGGCCGCACACGGTTGACGCGAGCTCGAGCTCGCTGAGCGGTGAGTGAAGCACACTCGGACACTCCCCTGCAGCAGCTCGCAGATCGCCCGCGATACCGCGGGCTGGATCGCACTGCAGCAGGATACCTCCCGGACATGACACCTTGGACCATCCGGTCCTTCCCAGTGCCCCGCCTGTAGTTGCAGGCGGCGTTGCCACCACTGAAAGGGGCCATCGCCCCGAACAGTTACCCCGAAGCCTGTGAAGGCTTGCGTGGAAGACCCGAATAGTAGTACGGTTGACGCCGGTGGCCACCACACGCTACACGCTTCTAACTTCTCGTGGCAGCGCTTGTCGCGAGTGGCTCGTGTGCGGCGACACTAACTCGTACCAATCCCTTCCATCGTTAATATCTACGAAAGTACAGGCGCAGTCATCTTTACATGACAGGAAGCTCAAAAAGAGGCTGTCATTGTTTCTGTGCGAACTGGACGCATTATACTACACAGGAGCGACAGAGATACGTAATTACAGGTTTGTATGGTTATGATAGCGTACATAAGTTTCAATCTAAGCGGCATCGTGCAATACGGATCCGCTGATACCGTATTTTTTATATTTTATTGATAGAATGTAAATTGTAAAGCAGTAGTCTCTGATCATATAAAACAACAAAACAATTTTATTCAAAATTCAATATAAAAGCTAGTTACGATTTGAAAAACTTAATTTTACAAACAACTAATATCACACATTTACAGGTTCGCGAGAACGTCATCCTATCGGACAATAAGAAGTTCTACTCAATAGAATTGCGCGGTCCCATACTACCGACAACCATACATACACTATTCAACGTGCTGAAAACGACGTCATCAGCTCAGTTCAGCGCAACCTTCGCCCACCACCAGCCGACACTTGCGTTCTCTTGGGCTGCTAGAACTCTTGCTGAGGGTAAGATCTTTGTAATTATGTTTAATCCATTCGAAAATCTTTGTGGCTAGTGCCAATAGGCTAACAGGTCAATGTCCATACTTCAGATACACAAATTTCAAACAACTAGACTCACAGTCGCCTTAAAAAGTCGTCGCCTAGCGGCATTTCTTAAAACATTCATTCGAATTAACACCTTATTTCTTAGCAGTAATGTTTAAAGTCCATTGTAAAAGCTCATTTGAAAATTCTGTCTCATAGCTTAGGCTGGGTTTTTCATTTGAACAATTATTGATCGTGGTTGTTTAACTTGGTCTAACTCCTTAATTTTATGAATCGGACATCATATGATATGATATTTACGTGTCGTATTTTAACTGTTTTACAATATTAACTAGGCCATACTTTTTCAGAAGAAAGCACAAAAGAAAACGAACCAAATCACTTCGCAAAGGCGTTCAAAAAGGAGAATCTATCAGACTGCGGGATCAGTGAAGACTTATTATTGCATTTTTGTTCGTCAGATCCGAATTCGATAAAATCATTGGACAGTGTTAAATATAATGCAGAAGACGATACTTACACTTGGTGATATTATGTACTTATGTATTGTGTGAATGTGCATGAAATAAATGTGTTGGAAAACCTCTTCTTTGTTTTTATTTTATTCCTCTTGAACTACTACAACTCAGTGTTAATGTCGCAGGCAAATTGTATTATTTCGCCGTTTACAAATGCTCGGCATTTTGTAATATTTTGTCGAGAAGTCGACCGTCTTTTTGTGGACATTTGGAAATTAAGTAAATCCTCAGCCTATTACAACATGCCGAGCGTTTGTTAAGTGACGGACGCTGTTGTAAACGAAGGAAATTTTACAATTTACCTGCGATATAAATATTACTTTAGGTCAGCAGTTATCTGCTTCCTCAATATCGGCTAATAGATTTTTACCTAGTTTACAAAAGTCAGTCTTGATTGCACGAAATATTTTTCTTACTCTCTTTTTTGATACGAAAATTTCATAGTAATCATTATATGTTACAAAAATTTAATGAATTCCAAATTCTAAAACAAAAGTACGGCCGTTGTTCAAATCAAATCTTTCCTGTAGCCTCGGCTTCGCCTGGGTTGATAACTTTTATTATGATAAAATGTTGATTCCTTAGGTTACTTTGTTCCAATAATAAATATAGGGACCTCATTTTTTTTTACTAGGGGATGATGTAGCTTTCTCATGGTAAAACTATTTGAAAACTAAGAAATCGGTTTAATAGTGAAATCGTAACATAAAAAAACAAATATTTCCTCGTTATACATAATATTAGTTAAGCTTCATATACAAAATTCTCGGGCACTGTGTTGGCACACTCATTGGAAAGGTGATCGATTTTTATGAAAATATATTAGCATGTATGAACTCATAAGAGAAAGAAAAGTAACTGGTAGAACAATGTTTGCGGGGGTCATTAAGGAGGCATTAATATCCTACATATTTTGTTTCAATAATAGACAAATGAAATTCATATTTTATCTTCTCAAATCATTATTTTTACCTACAAAGTAGTGAAGAATATAACAGGTAAATAAATAATTTGCCCAAATAGTCACAAGATCTAATATCTCTACCATTTTCTACTATAGCTGTGCCCTGCTCTTGCTCACATGAAACATCAATCATTGTTGATGCATGGTTATTGCAATAACTAATCCATTGCAAAGCGAATGGGTAACATTTTATTAGTAAGACCGTTAGTCTATTTTTAATTTATAACTTAATAAATTAATCGAAGGTTAATATTTCGTTGAACATCAACTAATACAAAGCAACTACTTTTTTCATATACGAATTATTTATTTATTTATTTATTTATTTAGCCTTTTAAACTGGGTGAGGATGTTTTTTTCTTTCATGACTGTATAATTTTCTTAGTGATTTTTATGTATAATCCTATAGAATATCTCTCAACTCAGTGTGCCTTCTGGCAAAGGCCTCCTCCAGTAGTTTCCATTGTTTCCGGTCTTTGGCTACTCTCCTCCAATTGGGTCCCGCGGTAAGTTTAAGCTCATCTTCCCAGCGCATATGTTGACGTCCTCGACTTCTCTTGCCATCCCTTGGATACCAGTTAGTCACAATTTGGCTCCATTTTTCTTGTCTAGATCTCAACATATGGCCGGTCCATCTCCATTTTTGGAGGTCTATTCTTTCCAGGATATCAGTCAGTTTTGTTTTCTCTCTTAATTGCAGGTTACTGATTCGATCTTGCCTTTTTGATCTTGTGATGCTCCGTTCCATGCTTCTCTGGCACTTTGCTAATTTTTCTCGATGGTATTTGGTAAGGGACCATGTTTCGCAGCCGTAGGTTATGCAAGGAAGGATACAGGCGTTGAATACTTTCCTTTTTATTGCCATGCTGTGATCTTTTGATTTTACAATTTCCTTCAGAGACCAAAATCTCTTCCATCCATTAGCAATCCTTTTATTTAGTTCCTTGGTTGTTTGGTCTCTTGGGGAGATTATCTGACCCAAGTAGATTCGTCGACATATTCTATTTGTTGATCTTCGATTACAATGGGATCCATTACCGAGTTGGTCATCAGTTTTGTTTTTGTTATGTTCATTTTTAAACCCACTTTCGAGCTCTCTTTATTTAGAGATTTGATCATCTTCCCGAGCGTCTTTGGATTTTCTTCCAGAAGAACAAGATCATCCGCAAATCTTAAGTGGTTTAGTTTTCTTCCAGCTACGTTGAGGCCTAGGTGCTCCCAGTCCAGATTACGAAAGACGTTCTCCAAAACTGCTGAGAACAACTTCGGCGACATTGGGTCACCCTGTCTAACTCCTCTCTTGATTCTGAATTCTTTACCCAAGGCTTCCAATTGGATTTTTGCTTTGCTGTTTGAATATATATTCTTAATAATGTTAATATATGAAGCAGGTATACCTTGTCTTCCTAAGCTTTCCCATATTGCTTTATGACTAATACAATCAAATGCTTTAGCATAGTCTATAAAGGCTATGTATAATGTTTTGTTGAACTCATTATACTTTTCAATAATCTGTTTTAGTGTGTGGATGTGGTCTATTGTAGAAAAGTTACGTCTGAATCCAGCTTGCTCTATTGGTTGGCTTTCGTCTAATTTTGCGCTTATCCTGTCCAAAATGACCTTTGCGAAAATTTTGTACACATTCGACATTAAGCTTATAGGTCGGTAGTTACTGATGTCAACCTTTGCGCCTTTCTTATGTAGTAGGATTATATGTGAAGTTTCCCATTGTGTTGGTACATATCCAGATTTCGAAATTTGGTTGAACATCTTGGTAAGTATTGGTACTAGTTCTTCAATAGTGCCTCTTAACATCTCGTTCCTTATTTTGTCTGGTCCCGGAGCTTTCTCCATTTTTAAACTTTTTATTGCCTTTTCCACTTCACTCTTCAAAATATCGGGTTCACTATCTGGCATGCTTTCGGCTGTTATACTTTGAGATGGTGGTAAAGTAGGGTGGTTGTCTGCGTCTTTGTTAGAGTAAAGTTCTTTATAGAACGCCGTGGCTAGTTCCTGTATACATTTCCTGTTTGTGATAGTATCTTCTTTTTTCCTTAGTTTGGGCACCCACTCTTTTCCTGTTTCTCTCAGTTCTTTTAGAGCTTTTCTTACACCACCTGTTCTCATTACTTGTCTCTCTAACACTTCTAATCTCTTATTTTTGCGGTCTTTCCTCATATTTTTGTTGATTTGTTTGCTTATTTCTGTAATTATTTTTATGTTCTCTTTGTTTTTTCCTTGGGCCAGTAAGGATTTTCTGCGGTTAATTAGTTGGATGGTTTCATCGCTAAGCGGGTACTTGTTTTTGGTTTTGTTGGTATTAATAGTTGTAGCAAGTACTTTTTCCAATTTTCCATAATTTACTGTGATGTCGGTTTCATTTTCAAATGTTAGTTCTTTAAAACTATCTTTTATAGACATGCCAATTCTTTTGTAATTTTCCGTGGTGGTTAGGATTGAGTTATAAGTGGTAATGTTCTTCCTTCCTTTTTTTGGTGGTAGTGCCAGAATTGTACTTCTGACCATTCGATGATCTGTGTTAAAATTTAGTTTTGATATCACGCTTGTATTTGAAAACGCCTTAGGGGAATTGCTCATCATATAATCTATTTCATTCTTATATCTGCCATCTGGTGAGATCCATGTCCATTTATTTTTTGGATGTTTTCTGAATATACTGCTGAGGAGAGTTAGGTTGTGTTCTAACAAGAATTCCACAAGCTTTTGGCCATTAGAGCTTCTTTTGCCATATCCGTATCTGCCCAAAACATACTCCTCCTCATTTTGTTTTTCCCCAACTTGGGCATTAAAATCTCCCATCAGTATGATATGGTTGTTTGTATAATTCCTGATAACTTTTGCCAGGTCGGCATAGAAGGACTCTGTTTCTGATTCTGCAGCTTGCTCAGTTGGTGCATATGCTTGAATGATAGTCCAAGTCTTTGTATAGTTTGGTAATTTAATGTTAAGCACTGCCATCCTTTCAGAGATACCATAGATGTTTTGTATTTGTTTTTTCAGAGTCGTCTTTATGAGGAATCCAACTCCTCTTTTGCCTCCCTTTTCGCCTTTGTTAAACAATATGTAATCTTGGTATTCACATATCGTTTCGCCTTCTCTTCTCATTTCACTGATTCCTAGTATGTCCCACTTTATCTCTTGGATGGCAATATTCAGTTCTGCAAGTGTATCTTGTGTTCTTAGAGTTCTTGTGTTTAATGTTGCAATATTGATTCTATTTAGTTTTCTACTATAATTATAATTATCTGGAGGGTTATGGTCTACACTTCCCTCGGCGACCAACCGTGGTGGGAAGGATTTTTTTAAGTATTTTTTTAAATTATTAAATGGTTGTTTTTCCTGTTTTTGTTTTGAATTTCCGGTTCTAGTTGTTGGTTTTTGTGTAAGTTTATTATGTGAGCTTGTTAGTTTTTTGAACTTTCTGAGTTTGAGGTTGATGTAGTTCTGTCTCTACCCATGTACTGTAATATGTTTGGTTTCAATATGTCTTTTTGCCCCGTACTCTTTGCTTTATTTGCTTTGTTCTCGAGCTCGGTATGCGTGTTCGGTTTTTTCAACGTTGGTAAGTTGGGGGATACAGTTTTGTCTCTCTTCCTTTTTTCACGCTGATTGTCTTTTTGCTTTTTAATTACAAGCTGGTCTCCTCTCATAAAAGCTATGTTTCCCTTTTTCCATTCTTCCTCAACTTTGGACTGTAGTTTTTTCCGAGCCTCTAGGACATCTTTGGGAAAGTCCTCTTTGGCATAGATGCCTGGTGGTAGTTTTGATTTTGATTTTAATATTAGATGTTTCTTCCACATAGTAGAGAATGTAGCTACCACAGGGCGATTTTTGCTGGTTTTCGCTCCAATTCTGTATATGTTCTTTATTTCGTGACTGTCTAGATGTACGTCTGCTTCTTCAATGATATCTTTAATGTAGTCAACAAGTTCTGCTTCTCTTTTTCCATTTTCATCGACGCCAAAAAATATCAGGTTGCTTTTCCGCTTGTCATTTTCCAAGTTAGTTATTTTGTGTTCCAGTTTCGTTATTTTAGATTTTAAATGAACGTTTTCTTCCATTAAAGTTTTCATCTTTTCATCAATTACTTCCATGACATTTTTCGTAACTGCTGTTGTAAGCGTAAGAGTTTGTTGTTTGAGTTTTTCATCTAGCTTCGCATCCAATTTTGAAAATAGTAATTCCATCTGTTCGTTCATTTTTATTTTTATTTTTGCAATTGTTTTTCCCTATTTTTCTTTGTTAATTCTTAACTTGCAACACTAAGAATTTGTGGGAATTTTTCTAATTTGTAGTGGTAACCCTTTTCGTATATTTAATAATTTTTTTGCTTGCAACACTTGTAAACTGTCTTTCTGTTATGTTGGTATGCTTGAATCTTGATGGATGACAGATTGATTTGTGACAAACTTCACGTAGCATGAATTGTTATGATATGTCACAATGAGTAGTCAGTAGTCACTGCACTTTTTTGCATTAATCTTAGCCCCTTCTGCAAATTCTCCACTTTCTTCTAGGTTTTGTTGGTTTACTAATTACGAAACACCGAAATTTCACGAGTTTTTTGATCTTGTGCACTTGTTTTCGATTTTTAATCACGGAGCTTACTAACGTACGTATTGACAGATAGACTACCGGAACCGGAATCCAGACTACCGGAACCGGAATCCCAAATGAATTATTTACTATCATATTATATCTGAGGTGTAATAATAATTATAACTTCAGAGATCATAATATATCAACGAGGGGAATATAAATAAAACGAATGTATATACTTAACTGTATGATTTATTTTTTCATTTTTGGTAAATTAAAAATAAAGTTTTCATAAATCCACAAACATGCATAAATCAAGATTCATACAGGTAAGGATGAAATAAATAATATTGTGAGTTCCATTTCAAAATGACATTATTATTGTGTTACTTAACATAACTGCACTAAATACTAATTATCGCTTAACCCCAAGGTGGAACAGTAATCTTGGAAAGCTTATAACTAAAATTTTCGTCTATGCGCTTGCGGTACACCAAATGCTGGAACAAATAAAAAAAGTATTTTAGTATGATGAAAACATTTGAGTAAAAATAAATGTATTTCAAATAAAGATCGTAACTTACCTGTTATATTGGTATAAAATGTTTTTCAGCGCGACACAATCCGCTAGCTTACGATTTCTGAAAAAGAAAAACCAAGTATTATTTAAGATCCAATTCATGCTTACATTTAAACGTACGTTATGTACATCACTTTGGGAAGATACCAGAAACTACGAACTTATAACAAAGGCTTAAAACTTCACACTACATTATAAATTACTAACTGGGCGAACCCGCGGGCAAAAGCAAATATTTCTATAATGTATGTGCTTTTCTAATAAATAACCTACATTATTGGCAAGTATCATCAAAATCCCTCCAGTGATTCTTACAAACTTTCGCATCACACATCAATATACGTATTATATTCATCTCACATTAGAAGAGGGCGTGGCGGGTTGTCCGGGCACAGAGTACTGCGGCCGGAAGTTGGTGAAGTTGGCCGCAGCCGCCGCCGCCGAGAAGCCCGGCAGCGTGCCCGACTGGAACCCGCCCGGGAACTGCGCCATTTGACCTGCACACACAACATTGTCTTACAATTAGAAATTAAAATAAACTTATTGACATACATACAATTTTTTAACATTATAGTAATCGTACGGCGCGTTATCAACCAATACGGAACGAAGCACGCAATTGACAACACTGCGTATAAATTATGGATGCGTTGTGAAAAATAAGATCGCTGGTTGATATTTAATTTTACACCATTCAAATGCTGTATAAATGAGATTTTCTTTAAACACTAGAAAAAGTCGATCACGAGGCGGATTTCAAACCCGAGTCTTTCTTCCATTCCACGGCGACGCCTAGCCTAACCCGTTAAATTTAGTTTAAAATATTTTTTTTTTCTAAATAATAGTATAGTACAGTATAAACGTACCGGCGGGCACGGGGTAGCCGGCGGTGGCCGCGAGCCGCGACAGGATGGACCGCTCGGACATCTGCAGGCGCTGCGCCACCGGCGGGATGCGCGCCAGCGTCGCCGGCAGCCGCGACACGTCCGACTTCATGTCCGACAGCAGCTCCTCCAGCTGGTTCAGCACCTGCAGTATCCACATACCGGCGGGCACGGGGTTGCCGGCGGTGGCCGCGAGCCGCGACAGGATGGACCGCTCGGACATCTGCAGGCGCTGCGCCACCGGCGGGATGCGCGCCAGCGTCGCCGGCAGCCGCGACACGTCCGACTTCATGTCCGACAGCAGCTCCTCCAGCTGGTTCAGCACCTGCAAACATACATCATACCACATGTTATTCATTTTTTGTATGGACAAGTCAAAACAAATGTGCATCAAACTACAAAAAAGCGTGTGTGCCGAGCACACGTGTCAGAAGTGAAACTTCTTTGGTAAGATTCAAAGATACCAAAATCATCGCCTAATCCATGACGTGACGGTATTGCAATGATGCGACCTTGAAATTTTACTATCAACGCGCCTAAAGAAGTTTCAATTAAAAGTAAAGGACAAAACAGACAACTTAATCCAGCCCTAAAGTGTTTTTGTGAATACGCACCTTTTTACGGACAATCAGGCAACAGATACAAAAATAAGGAACTTCGTTCATAAAATCGGTTAACTCATGAATTTTATTGCAAAACAAGACGTGGATATATTATACGCCAATACATTAGTTTCTTGTATTCATACTCTTTACAAATTAAAAAAAAAGACGGGTTGCACTCCGAGAGTGCCGGCAGAAGTGAAAACTTGATTATTAACGTTGAGCATGTTTGATATCCATCCGTCTTACGCTTTTTCGATCAGGTCACGTGTCCTGACGCGAGTTTAAGATTTTATACCCATTACAGAAAAAGTGCTCAACGCCGCTAAAGAAGTTTTCACTTCAAAAAAAAAAAAAAACATCATGTATCATATAACATTCACGCACCTTATGCAGCACCGCGTTGGCCGGCTTGTTGCCCGCGAGCGACTCCTTGCTGAGGTGCTGGTGCGACTCCGCGAGACACTCCACCTCCGCGAAGCGCGCGTTCAGCGACATCGCCGGGTGGTTCGGGTCCTGCGTCAGGTTCAGGTACGCGTCATGTATCATATAATACACACGCACCTTATGCAGCACCGCGTTGGCCGGCTTGTTGCCCGCGAGCGACTCCTTGCTGAGGTGCTGGTGCGACTCCGCGAGACACTCCACCTCCGCGAAGCGCGCGTTCAGCGACATCGCCGGGTGGTTCGGGTCCTGCGTCAGGTTCAGGTACGCGGCGCGACGGAGCTGCTCCTCGATCACTAGCGCTTGCTCGAGGAGCTGCAATTATATGTCATTTTGCTTATTTTAATGTACACGGTGCTGAAAATTCCAGTATCTATACTGATGTGTTTGAATGGAACTCTGAAACTACCGTTTTTAGATATTGAAGTGAACTACAATTTACATTAGTTGCTCAAATTATACTAATATAAGATTTTGTCTGAATAAGCTACAGATAATATAGGCTCTGCGAAAACAAAAGCATTAGTTAACGAAGAGAGCTATCGACACCGATAATCTTATCTTAATATCTTAATACTATTATAAAGGCGAAAGTTTGTAAGTATGGATGTATGGATGTATGGATGTTTGTTACTCTTTCACGTAAAAACTACTGAACCGATTACAATGAAATTTAGCACACATATAGAGGGTAACTTGGATTAACACATAGGATAGGTTTTATCCCGGAAATCCCACGGGAACGGGAACTATGCGGGTTTATCTTTGAAAATGCGGGCGAAGCCGCGGGCGGAAAGCTAGTATTGTTATAAAACAAGGATAAATAAACAGTTTAAAGTTAAAAGAAGATATTATGGTATCATTTTTGATTACGAAAGAAAATCTATGTTATCAACTAATAAGATACATTTGTTTAAATTACCTTAAATCGCCTCGCCAGGAACTTATTCTTAATCTCAAGGAAGTTGCCCTTGCCGACGTCCATCTTGAACGGCTCATTGATGATCGCGAACCGCAGGTCATTCTGAATGTCTTGCCATCTACCGTAGCCGTGCGTCACGATACCAGCCAGTAGCCAGTAGTCGTGCCGCCTGTGCCAGATCTCGTACTCTCTACCAGGTGCCGCTGCTCTTTCCTCGTTCAGCCACAACGTATGCAGTTCTGTGAAACCACCGTCAGCGATGTTGAACATGAACTTGCGGCGTTCAACCTTGAGATCCTCCTCCTCCTTGACGAGCACCACGTCGTCGTCATCCTCATCTTTCTTATCTTCTTTCGGCTTCTCAGAAGCCTCAGACTCAGCTTTCTCACTCTTTACGTCATCTTTTTTGTCATCTTCCTTTTCTGGTTTCTCCTCTTTCTCTTCTACTTTCTTTTCTTCAGGTTTTTCTTCCTCTTTAGGCGATTCCTCGTCGACGGACATACGACGCTCTTCCTTAACTTCTTCTTTATCTACCTTAGTTTCCTTCTCTTCCGGTTTGATATCCTCTTTGATGTCGCTCGTGTCCATCGGCTCGTCCTTATCTTTGCTGTCCTTTGAATCAGACTTGTCATCTTTCATCTCTTCTTTCTCGTCCTTTTCTGAGCCACCCGGTGTAGGGGCTTGTCCTGAGACTTGTGTGGCTTGTGTGGGGGCAGGCGAAGGGGCAGCCGAAGTGATAGGTGTGGCGGTAGATGGCGCGGGGCTTGGAGCCGCACTTTCCGCTCCCGCAATCTTTACAGGTTCTACTGGTTTTCGAACCAATTCTGGCATGCTGTAATAGCCATTAATATGTTCGAACTCCTGAACTTTCTTCCTAATCAGACTCATAACTCCAATTCTCGTCAGTACGTGTTGGCGAGATAGACCTTCTCTGGGAACACCGTCTGCGAATGTTTCCGCGTTATCCGCACCCGGTTCACAGAGATGCCTCATGAATAGCGACACATAGGCTTTGAAATTTCGTTCTGATTTGCCCCTTAAATCTCTAACTAACCATTGCGAATTAAAGGCATCTTGCGGCGGCATGCCATATCGCATGATCGCGTTAAGGAATGATTTTCTTTGTCTGGCGTTGAATCCCAGGACTTCCATGTTGCCTCCGACTCTGGCAAGTAAAGGTGGTAGAGGTCTGTCTCTTTCCTCTCGCCTTTCCAGTCGCCTCTTGCTTCTGCGGCTAAGGAGATCACCATTATCGTTCTTTTCATCGAAGTCATCGTCTTCTTTATCATCTTCACTTCCCTGTGAGAAGTCAGAGTTGTAATCGGATCCATTTTCTTGCCATGTCGAGTCTTCCCTGTTTTCAGTTTGCGCAACACTGCCGTCATTATAATTAACCTGTTTACGAACTCGTTTACCTTTTCCGAGTGTTCTAGCCTGGTCTTCTTGATGTTGTTCATAATGATGTCTGAGCAGTTTGATCCAGTAAGCGGGGTCAGTATTTTCGGCTTCTTGTTTAATAATCTCAGTATCAACTTCCTCTTCCCCATCGCCTTCCTTTGTTGAATAACTTGCCACTTTGAAGGAGCTAAGATATTCATTAGCCCAGGATTCTTTCTGTTCAATACCTTCTTTCGATCTGTCGAGTAGCTCAGCTACAGCTTTGTCATCATAATGAATAGCTTCTTCTTTGCCTTCCTCTTCCTTGAACAATTCTTCGGTACCAAACCTTAAAATATCATCCAATTCTTGCTTCGTAAAGTTAGCGCCTTTTCCACCCATACCGGGACGTACAACCAAGTGAGTCAACATCATCTTCCTTTTAGCTACTTGCGTTACTCTTTCTTCAACACTGTTACGTGTCACAAATCGATAGATCATGACTTTATTAGCTTGACCGATACGATGAGCTCGAGAGAAGGCCTGAATATCGTTGTGCGGGTTCCAATCTGAATCGTATATAATAACAGTATCGGCTGTGGCCAAGTTAATACCTAAACCACCAGCTCTGGTCGACAGCAGAAACACAAACTGCTGAGCGCCGGGTGCATTGAACCTATCGATAGCTTCTTGACGAATTGTTCCCGTAATACCACCGTCAATCCTTTCGTATTTATATCCTTCGCCTTCCAAGAAATCTTCCAAAATATCCAACATTTTTGTCATCTGTGAGAAAATTAGAACTCTATGGCCTTGCTCTTTCAGTTGTCTCAACATCTTGGACATGAGCACAAGTTTTCCTGAAGCCTTAACTAATGCCTGAGTGTCGTAATTACCGTGAGGACCTAATGGAGCTTCTTCAGCAGCGACAGGGAACAAATAGGGATGGTTACAACATTTCTTCAAATCCATCATCACGTTAAGAAGAGAAACTGTCTGACCTCCGCCTTTTGGATTCAACGCCTCATAATTCCTCGTCAAAATGTACTTATAGTATTTCTTTTGCATTGGAGATAATTCCACACGCACAATAAACTCAGATTTTGTAGGCATGTTTTTGAGTACGTCGGCTTTGAGACGACGCAACATGTGCGGTCCGAGCATTTCGTGAAGCCTCTTTACTTGTTCCTCCTTTGACACGTCGGCAAACTCGTTTTGGAATGCAGCTAAGTCATTAAATTTATCTTTGTTCAAGAAGTTGAGGAGATGGAAAAGTTCCTCCAAGTTATTTTGCAATGGAGTACCAGTCAACAGTAACTTATAATTAATGTGATATCCAGCCAAAAGCCTGAAGAATTTGGACTGATTACTCTTTAACCTGTGAGCTTCGTCTACGACAAGAACAGCCCAATCGATTGAACCGAGGCAAGTGGAATCAATTGAGATCAATTCATATGAAGTTAATAGAACATTGAATTTGACCTGAGACTTAATCTTTGATGGTCGGCCGCCTCTGTTAGCACCATCGTCGAAAGTAAGCTCATTCTCTCGAATAACTGCTCGAGAATCTTTATCACCCACATAGGTAATACAATACAAGTCTGGCGCCCACAATTCAAACTCTCTCTCCCAATTGATGATAGTGGACAGAGGTACAGAAACTAAGAATGGTCCCTTGCAATGACCTTCCTTAAATAAGGAGTACAAAAACGTAACTGTCTGTATAGTTTTTCCGAGACCCATCTCATCGGCCAGGATGGTATCGATTCCTTGGCCCCAGGAATACCGCAACCAGTTCAACCCTTCCAACTGGTACGGATGCAGCTGCATTCCCGTCTCGTAGACGAATGGTGGCTGGTCTTCGTACTTCTTATTCAAGTTAGTAGTCGGCCGGTCAGGAGGAGGGTTGTATTTTTTGTAACCCTTCCCTTGAACGCCGCTGCTATTTTCGTCATCGTCGGTATTGTCCTTATTCTTACTCTTGCGTCCAGCTTTCTTGCCTTTGCTTCCTTTCGTCTTGCCTTCTGATGTTATAAAAGCGCGCATGTCCTGCAAAAAGCAATTTCAATGATAAAAAGAACTTTAAGTTACATAAAACCAAACATAATTATTTATCAGCATTTTTCATTCATACCTGATAATATTCTATGGCGTTTTTCAATCCTGCTATATCTGCATGTTCAGATTCCCATGTAGCTTGGTCGTAGGAAAGATCACGCCACTTGACCAAAAAGTATGTTGTCCCATCCCGAGAAGTACGATGATTTATAACTCGGTGAATTATCAGCCATTCTGGTTTTACACCATACCTGTTATAATAATGTTTACTTGTTATAATGTTTA
>CAJQZM010040746.1:63-42056 GCA_907164665.1 Colias nastes | reverse complement strand
GTTATATTGACCAACCTGTGGACCAACCGCTTATTATGACGTATTACACAGCAAAGTTTGATTTTCATATAAAATTCTTAATAAAAGTCGGATAAAATGACTTCGTTTATAGTGACATATCGTTTATTGTGACCAATTTTGAATGAATTGTCCGGTTATAGGTACCTACTGACCGAAATGAATTCTAAAACTTTCAAAACTAATTTCTGTTTGGGAAAATTGTGATATCCGACAACACTTTTTTTTTGTTTGTTTTGAGTCTCAATGTGTAGGCATCTCTATTTTGTTTCTCTGTATTAAATACTAACAAAAACAGGAGATTGTTTATTTTCTACAAAATGCTTTTTATGACGTCCGTTTATTATGACGTGTTTGATATTCCCCTTCAATGTCATTATAAACGGATTCCACTGTATTATAAAGCTGAAGAGTTTGTTTGTTTGTTTGTTTGTTTGAACGCGCTAATCTCAGGAACTACTTTGTCCTATTTGAAAAAATATTTCGGTGTTAGATAGCCCATTCATCGAGGAAGGCTATAGGCTATATCATCACGCTAAGACCAACAGGAGCGGAGCCACGCGGGTGAAACCGCGGAGCGCATCTAGTTCGACATAAATATGTAGGTATTTTGCATAGTTCAGGACAGTTCAGGAATGCATAACTGCGTAAATAAAATATGAAGGTATTTAAACAAATACAAGCATGTTCAAATTAGTGTATTTCATTTAAATAATTCGCATACATGAAGCTTTATAAAATTGGAGTTTATATTGATAATTTGACCTTATTTTATACGAGATAATTTGCATGTGTTAAAAACTTAACATTAGTTTGGTACCAAAACAGCATGCATGTGTCTCGTAATTACATAAATATAAGATAAAAAGAAGAAGCAAACGTATGCAAGCGTACTCACTGCCCGATCCTTGCACTGCAGCGACACACAAACACAAAAAAGTCACACACAAATACATTTTGGATCACGGATCAACGCATGGTGTCACACGTTTTGCACAGACTCTAACTTAAATCGAAATGAATAAAGTTGCTCCTTATCAACGGGTCATTGGGGTAAAGTAAATAATATTATCGCACAATTATCTCTACCAATAGTTTAGAATAATTTGTAAACGACCAATAACGTTAATGATTGAGAGAGGGTACTGACGGGAAGTATGAATGATCGTATTGCGTTTGACAATTGTAATGTGATATTATTGCTTTGCTTTCGTTGCGGGGTCTTATACCTAGTATGATGAGGTATGAATGTACTGCGTGCTCATTTTAATTTATCGAAATTTGAGATAGATAATGCTTATAACACATTGGAAATTTCAGTGCCTTTATGATGCTGCGGATCTGATGATGTATTGCTTTTGATGAATAATTAAAGTTACGACTTTATAATGCAGCTTCATCAGACGATTAGTTCTAAATATTATTATGTACCCAGTCATTTACTTAATTAGGTACTCAGATATAAACAAACTTAGAACAAAAGTAATTTTTTGAATGATGCATTTATCCTCAAATATTTTTTGCGCTCTGAATAGCATCTGTTCAGAATAAATAAAGATTGTTAAAAAATTCAAATAACCTTCAATAATAATCGGAACAAAATGCAATCGAAAAATAATAATTTGATCGCTCCATTTGTCTTATTCTGTATTATTTTATTATTAAACTGGATATAAATGCCAAAGATAAGCCTCATGTATTCGGAAATTATCTTCTATGGTCCGATTGATTGCACAGTTTAAATATTATAATATGATGACCACGAATGATTCAATTATATGCCATTGTTATCAATAATTTGACGCTAAGGTCAATGATTTTGAGAATTTGAGAAAACGTCGGAAATAAGGTTATCTTCTCACTTATTCGTATTATACCTTGAATACATGAACAGCTGTAAATGATTATTTTATATTTATTCCTATTTTACATTGAAGAACAGTAGTCTGTAATACAGCTTACTTATAATATGTTAAAATTAATCGATGACCTATATATTCATGTTATTAAAATAATTAATAAGCTCACATTTATAAACGACAGATTGGATTGAAACAAAAAATGACTGTCCTCCTTCACAGAAAATATAATTGCTGGTAGGATTGAATTACTTTCATTTTCTATTTAAAAAGTTTTGTGTTTAGTTTTTTTAGGTTTGGCAAATAATATAAAGGTTAGCTTTCCTTTTGGAATATTATTCTAAAATCTAGTGTTAAAAAAGTGAATAAAAATCAGGGATGAAATTTAATAAACAATAACTATTTGCGATTAGAACTAATATATTATAGATGCAATATACATAATGCATATTTACTAAATTAATTAAACTAGATTTCATTATTTGCTATATTTATTAAGACCGTGCACGCGGTCCGTGCGCTGTTTGGCTCAAATATGTGATTTTTCAAACCAGATTGTCCATCAACCACTTATCTTACAAACATATGAATTACTAATAATTTTAGGAAATGTTATTGTCTATGTTGTTAGTTAAGAGTTTTTTTCAATTAATACAGTATTTGTGAATACCATCAAGATAACTGAGCCGATGATTACAATATGATTTCAATTTTAGTGTCAATTTCGAAGCTAAAAATATCTGAAATTGCTGACAGATCTAAGAAACATTTTTTTTAACTAACTGCAAAAATCCTTATTAAAGTCGTTAGTTAAAAGATTTTTTTATTTTGGACTCCTAACTTACGAAATTAAAATCCGAACAATGTGAATTTTTTTAGAAATTATAGTCGACAAAATGATTATTTTCACCAAGATATTTGACTTAATTGAATATAATTTATTCAAATTGCAATAAAAGAATGTCTTCTTTATAAGATAAAATTTAAAAAATCAACTAAGGTATCTCTATTATCGTTATCGTAGCGTTAAATTGAATAATTCTAGAAGACATCGCACAACGCCATCTAGTGCTAGCTTAATAAAACAATGTAATAAAGAACATTACATGTTTAAAAATCAATGTTTGTATATTTATATGGAGACACATATTTATTTGGACAACGTGATGCAGGTTGGATAAGATCCGGGCTTATTTCTATAACATATTATATTATAATAGTATAAAACAAAGTCGCTTTTTCTGTCCCTATGTCCCTTTGTATGCTTAAATCTTAAAAACTACGAAACGGATTTTGATGCGGTTTTTTTTAATAGATAGAGTGATTCAAGAGGAAGGTTTTAGTATATAATTCATTAGGTTTTAAACAAAGCGTTCGCAGCCGCGGGCGGTAAGCTAGTATTTCTATAACAAAATGTTCCATGTTCGAAATAGATTATTTCAATGCTGTTGTTGCTAATATAGCAGAGCTTAAATTAAGATAAATACTGAATACACAACAATACGTCTACTTGAAGCTTAATACGTTCTACAATGATATTCCGGCAAACTAATTATGCTTATAACTCGTGCTATTCTTATTATAACTTTTCTTAATTCTATTCTATTTAATTTCACATTTCCTTGCGTGATTAGCTATTAGTATGTCTATATGTATGGCTATACTAGTAGTTATGAGGAGATGAGATAATGTAAACAGAATGGCAATTGATTTTCTAATATTATTATTTATTACATATCTATATGGGACGAAACAATTTTCAGTCGTGTTTTATTTTAATTATTAACCTTTTATTACACCATAAACAATATAACATAATTGGGGTTTTATTTTTAAATTTAGAAATACTATTTTACAAATTTTATTTTCAGCGTCTACGTCAATATTCAATAACTTTGGTTATTAAATCTTGAAGAAAGTGTGAGCTGGATGTATTCAAAAGAAATATACATGTAAGTAAGTATTTATATATTTTATGGGGATTTGTTTAATGATGAAGTTAACCTATATGCATTAACAATAATTGCCAGTATACGGGCTCTGTTGTTAGTGTGATGGACAATTAACTAGAATTGACGTAATTTGAACCGTGTGTGTCTATATCGTTAAATACAGACTGGGTGAGAAATTGGTTTTACTATCTCTTTTTGATGCTTTTGAAGGTATAATAGTATAGTATTATATTATCTGAGGTATAAGCATAGATATGTTAAAAGATATGTAATCGTAACTTAATGATATTCTTATTATAACTTTTCTTAATTCTATTCTATTTAATTTCACATTTCCTTGCGTGATTAGCTATTAGTATGTCTATATGTATGGCTATACTAGTAGTTATGAGGAGATGAGATAATGTAAACAGAATGGCAATTGATTTTCTAATATTATTATTTATTACATATCTTTATGGGACGAAATACGAAGAGAAATCATTGCTAGGTACTGTAAATTTTGTATAACTTTTTCTCAACGAAGATTTCAAATATCGTCCATTATTGGCGCAAGTTATATCCATCATAAGCACAGCCAGTGTGCACAACCTAATGCAACAATTAGTACCATTATAATATTCATGAACGAACATGCAAGTTCTCAGAGCCTGGTAAAGGTGTTTTCACACTTGTGGGATGATTAAATAACCCGACTTTGAAATAAGAGAGTCATATTGAAGTTGATGTATGAAACTATTTTCTATGAAGTAGGTACAATATAAATAATAATAGGTAAAATAGTAATAATAGGTATAATAGTAGGTAAAATATGTTATTTTCGTTTCGATAACTATAAATATGTTTAGACAATAAATTTGTTAAATATGTAGGTACTACGTTGTGAAATCAAACTCATAAGAATCCAGTACTTTAAGGTCCATCCTTTTAATAATAGCCAATTGAAATTGAAAAGATGTTATCACATCTTTTATATTTTATAACATTAGACAACACACGTCGATTAAAAATAAAAAAATGTGTGTGTGTACTAGTGTGTCACGTAAGAAGTGAAACTTCTTTATGACCTTATTTTTCAAAAAATAATTTACTATATGCAACTACAGAAATACGTCGAATCACGCGTGGTAGGGATAAGAAAAAGATGGCGCGTAACGGAAAAATGTCACGCGTAACGAAAAAATGTTACACTAAATTTTTTTCCAACCCCGATAAAGAAGTTTCACTTCAAAAATATTTAATATCTAATCAATTAAAGAAAGTATACAAAGTCTATTTAAGTATAATTTTAATCGTCCATCAAGGCTATTACAGTCGAGTTTCACATTCAAAGGCAAATCAAATACATATCAACAAAACCAAATACAACCCGTATTGTGTGAAGATACCCTAACAGATTCACTGGTACCACATCTTCAATCGTAGATACATACAGTGCCATGTTGTAACGGGTATTATGACTGTGTTCTTAACCTCAATCTATTAGCTATCTCTTCTGTTATAAAGCTGTCGAGAGACTAAGAAATGTTACAAAATGCTTTTATAATACGCAATGAATAGAATGATTGTTTCGTGTATTTGATGAAAACTAGCAGGCAGATTTTAAAGTTGTTGTAAGGTTTAAGGGGGAAATGTAGAGGGAACGTAACAAATTCTCATAATATTTATGACGGGCCTTGTAGAATTTTCAAGAAAAGAAAACTATTCCTTTTTACACTTATTCTTTCGTATAAAGGTTTCGTTTTTCATTTCCGTGAAGGTTTCAGTCTTTCTTTATTGATTTTTTGTAATAACTCTCTACATACAAGTAATTATTTAAATTCAAAAGTTCGGAAGTAAGGATGTTAATATATTTAGTTCCTAAACCATTTAATAGTCCGGTGGTATCGAATACTAAATCAATTCTACTCCATATAATTTACGCATGCTTGACTCAAATGTGATAATACTCAAGTCTATTCACTTCGGATATTCACCCAAACGTTTGTTAGAGGGACGGTATGCAATAAGGAGACAGGAAAGTGTAAGGAAATTGGCCTTCCGCTGCTTTCAGTCAACGGTTGATGGCATATGGTTGTAAAACGTCTCGAAAAGATCTTTTATTTAGCAAATAGGGTTGGTGTTTGTTAGATTTGCGGTCAAGTGTGGAAATAGCACTCCTTCTAATTGGCAAAGCTTTAATTTTGGATCCTGTAAGTAAACGTCGTATTTGATTAATCTGAATTTTACATACCTACTTAAAAGTTAAAACTAACCATCCGACGCAACTTTGTTTCTGTAAGAAGTGAGAGTTTATTCATACAAGTTTGAATTTTGTGATATTGGACATGACTCATGTCTCATATTATAACATTTTACAATAATGATACCTATTAGTTATAGTTAAAAGGTTAACGATCTTAAATAACATATTAAAATTGTAATAAAAATGGAAATAATTGTAAATATACTTAAGAATATCGAAAAGAAGGTCGTCTAGAGGTTGATGTTATTTAACTATACCTACATATAAGGAAAATAATCATATTCAATCCTTTTGAAATGTAATCGATTAATTGGTATGTTTATGATCTTTCCTGCTGTGTGAAATTCAAATGCTTCAATATGAATTTATTAGAAAATGGACCAAAAACATGTCCAAACAAAAGGCAAGTTGAGTATCTTGTATGACCATTTATATCATAATTTATCGGTGGATTAAATTTATTTAAATCAACCGTTGTTTTTGTGTGATTATGTAATAAACACAACATAACATTTAACAAATTAACAACATTCAACAATTCTAAATTTTACTTGCAAAATAAGTAAAATCACTTAATAATTTGTAAATAATAAGTTGCTCTATACGTAAGTATTTCAAATCATTAGTACAACAAAATACAAGCTTAAAACTAAAAATTATAACGTAAACAATTAAGAGTTGGCACTTGCTAATCATGTTGTTTATATTCTAAGCAGGACCAGGGTTGCAGTTCCAAGTAATCCTTAGACTAAGTGGTAATTAGTAATTATTAACCTCTTTGTAACTAACTGTTTATACATGTTGTGTTTTATATCGTTCTTAAGAAGGATCTTTCGATGGTTCTGGGGTAGTATAATTACGAACCCTTGGAAAGATAATGCTTGAAGAGATTAGGTGTTTGTCAGACAAGGTTAAAGGTATTGAAATAGGCTTGTTTTTTATTAATTTGTTGTTTTATTATTGTCTTATTTCGATCGGCTTAAAAGAGCGTTTCGACTTAAAACAACAATTATATAGGAGAATATATTCATGAATTAAATGAATAAAGTATGAGAAGTGTTTGTTTTTTTTTAATTCCCTAACTAAATCTGAGCATTAATCGTCTCCTCGATAGAAATGCTAGTTTACAACAATAAACTGAACAGACTAACAAATCTATCAAGGACTCAGAGATGCTAGACACGATGCCCGTTTAGGACTTGAAAAAAGAACTTAAATGGATTAGAACTTAGGTATATAAACATTATTAGGTATATACTCAGTATACTCTCTACTAAAGGAATGATGTAGTGAATTAGTGAAGACTTAAGGGAAGTCTTTATAGTCATTTTTTGTCAAAAAAAAATTTGAGATAAACATTCGAACATTTTCATTGATAAATAACCTAGTGGTGTTGTCTGTTAATCCCATGTTAATCCCAACACACTGGTAACATTAAAACGCGTGTAAACGTAGCTAGCTCAATGTCTAATTACAACTGTGCAGTGTGGCGACGATTTCATTACGAATGTATGAAGCTAAGACGTGGTTTGTAAGCACACGACCCATAGGTACAATGCTCCTTCCTCACCAGCGCTCGGCCAGAATAACTAGACACCCGATAACCCCTATTGTATCCCACCCCTATCACCAATTCCTATGCACCTCAAGGACGAGGTATTTCAACTTACACCGGCCGAAGATGGCCCTAGCACTTGCCTGGGCGAACGACAAAAAGTCGAAACGTGTGGGACTGCAGACGAACTCGTTTCACCATACATGGCTCTCCTCGACAACTGGCTTCCCAACGCACCAGCTCACATAATATTGTTAGCCGCCGATAGCTTTTTATGTCCGATGCATTATTCGATACTCATTTAAAATTCTAACATGAGCATATAAAGAAAGCTCGCCATTTCCATGCGGTCCCCTGCTGTCGCCGGTCGTCTTTACGGGGACGAGTAACCGTTCTATAGGTATTATCATCGAAGGTGTTTTATTATTCAAATTTATTACGCAAATTTACTTTGGGAGGCTGCGCCGGTAAGCGCCCACGCAGCGAAATCGCGGGGGCGATTCGAGGCTTCTGCGTTCAAACGTGCGCGCGCGGCGAACGTCACCGTGCGTTGATATAGATTATAAAATTAAAAAGTTAAATTCGAAAATAGAATCGATAACAAACCGGCTCGCTGGGTGAGCGTCACAGTTCGAATTTGGTATTGGATTTTGGATTTATAGTGTTGTCTATGAAGAGGTGATCAAAGTTTATGAATGGAGTGTAAGTGATGTCATGAATAGTGTTGTGGCTGGTGTCAGCGGTTCGGTGGGCGCCAATTTGTTGACAATGCGCGATCATTAGACTGGAAAGGTGAGTGTAATACTTTATTTGTTGGGCCAACAGTAAATGACGGTCATTTATTTGCAGCCTCTCTAGAACATAAGGTCTAGAGTCGCCCACATGCAACCTACGTCTGTGTGAGAGGAAATGGTTAAACCTAATTTTATTACGGTACTAAAATATCTCGTATGGGATAAAATAATAAACGGTATTAATGGAATAGCACTTTGAATACATCTATTGAAAATAGGGACATTTTATGTGTCATGGAAATCAATAATTTTATAGTTTTTTCAAAGTTATACAAATAATATATTTATGTACTTACTGCATAACATTATGTAAATTAAAACAAATTTTATTCAATTCATAAATCAAAACATTTTACTTCTAAATAATCAGAAAATATTACTTTTAAAATTAACCATTTATTTTGGCTGACAAACTGTAATAAAATATGACCTTTATTATCGCCATAAATAAAAATATTGAATCGAATTTATATTTTTCTCCACACATGACGTAAATGTTGTAGTTAAAAGACGTGGGTAGTTTATTAAAGAGGATAAACGCAAATAAAGTTAGGATTACGTAATATAAGAATTATTTAGCCGTGTTAGTAGACGGTAATGAAAAAATATACGAATACATTAAAACAACAAAATACATGCTGTTCATAGTAATCATTCTAGTTTATTGCACACAAGCACAAAATATTTGAATGGACGCGTGGGTGAGCGTAGACATAATGTCGCGACATTTCGAAATAATGCAGCCACTTTGAATAATATTAAAACTCTTATCCTCATACACATACGGTTCAAAATACACTAGCAATATTACGTTGCTAATTTTCATATTACTCCCTTTACAGAAGAGTCGGTTGACAAAAGGCTTGGGGAATCGGAAACGACACATTTTGCTGACTGTACTTAAGTAATTATTAGCGAATGTACTAGGAAATGATTAAAATAATATCGAGTGTTGAAATATTGCAGAAATATTATGATGTATTTTTGTAGGAAATTCTTGCTTCTGTGAAGAAACAAAGAAGAAATATTTATGAAGATGGCTCAGTGTTATTTTATTTAAATAACAGTTTATTTTCTGTAAGTACTGGCACTGTGTAGTGTTATTATTTAATCTGTGACATTTATTCATTTGGTTGTTATAGTTCACTATTGAAGTGAAACTTCTTTAGGCGCGTTGAGAGTAAAATTTCAATGTCGCGTCATGGCTATACCGCCACGTCATGGAGTAAGGTGACAATTTTGGTATCTTTGAATCATCAAAGAAGTTTCACTTCTGACACGTCTGCTCAGCACACACGATCTTTTTTTAATTTTTATAAATCTAAGAGATAGTCCTATGTCCTATGTCCTAGTAGAAAAATATTTGCCGTGTTATGGCACCGATACCTACATCCATCGTATAACTATATAGGTAGTAAGTACATCTATTTAGGTACATATATTTTGACATGCCTGGCTGGCGCCTGTCGTACATAGGTAGACTTGCTGAATATGTGAAATCAGTCGTTTGTAAATGATAGCGTAATAAATACTTTTGCTTGTAACTTCTTGTTGTAGGAAGGAAAGTAAATTAACCTAGGCGTCAAAATTAATACTAATTTTACGATTTTTGATAAACAGATAATAGTAGCTATATATAGTGTATAATTTATGCTTCTAACAAGTTTATTTATCAATTTAAATAAATAAATTGTCAAAGTAACCGAAACATTTTTTTGCAAAAATGTTCAATTTGTATTATATAGGTATGCTAAATACAAATTATGTGCATATATATTAAGGCTGTAATAAATAGTACGTACATGTTAAGTTAAAAAAGGGTGTTTTTAATTTGTTTCTATAAATGTGCACCTGAAATCAGAGGTTCTAAACCTACTTCATAAGCTTATAGATATACATTATTAAAATAATCAAGAATATGTAACATTTGAATGTAAAAAAAACAATTACGTCTTAATTTAATAGTCTATGTTTGGATAAAAACATAATTAGACTATGTTTATTTCTATAACAAAAGACAATATTGTTGTGATCGAAAATAGTTTAATAGACGAAAGTTTTGAGCTTTACTATCTATGATATATAAACTATCATATTATTTTTTATTAAGTTTCGAAAACTATCGTCTATTACTAGGTAAATATTTTTTGTAAGAAAATAGATATAGAATAAGCTTAGATATTAAAGATTATAGACATTTATTTTATTATAGACCTTGAAACTTTACTCTCAACGCGCCTAAAGATGTTTCACTTCAATAAAAAAAAAAAAATGTTTATTAGCCAAAGGTTTGCGATGTCTGTTGGCCATATAGGTCAGTTGCAGTGTTGTGTTCCCCATTGTCCCAAGAATAGGGCCAGCGGTCAAAAGGCAAACTATACTTATTGTTCAGTAACTGTTTTTTTCTATGAGTACTTTAACAGGAAATAGCTGTGTTTTTCACGTTGTTTTGATCGCTTATTGTTATTTTTATTTTGTTGTGAATTGTGGATAATGGATGTACTTATATTTTAATAGTGAATTAACATAAAACAAAGAAATAGTTTACATAATAAATTTACAAAAACATTTTCTTTCGGCGTAATATAGCAACTATCGCTATTTTAGTTTGCAATGTATTCAATGGAAGATTACACGTACATAACGAAATAGTTTATGATCTAACATAAGCTTTTAAAATAGGCAAATAGGCAATCTGCTTCACCATTTATGCATTAATTACAACTATTCACCAAAGAACCAGTCACTAATTCGATAAACCTTTAAACAATTCAACAAGCAAACCTTGTAAAATTAGAAAGTTTAAAACTTTCGACGACCAAAGGGCCACATAACAGTTCCATAATTATAAGCAAGATTGATATTATGCAGTTATTCGTATAGCAATGGATAAAATATGGGAATAGTGTTGTGAGAGAATTCCATAGGAAACGAGACGGGCAGGCACCTGCTAATGTTGATAGTGGTTTATGGAAATCACAAGTTGATAACTAATATGCATCGATATGGGATGGATGCAATTCCATGTGTATGCTAATCTATTATCTAACCTACTTTTGAGGCAGCGTTTTAATGAATGAGGCTCGTTTGTGACTTTGGGATGGAGTATAGATTTAAGTCTATACTCAATCCCAAAGCACCTTCTATATAGATAGTTTGGAACAATCTGTCACCCCAATTGAAAATAGACGGTAGATAGATTTTTAATTCTTTTACTTAGTTACGTTTTTTAGAACTTAAAAGCTTTATATTTTAATTTGTTTCATGCTTTTAGATCACAATAGACTAATAATAAAAACCATACTAAACACTTTATGAAGCATATCTACTTATTAGGTCAATTACCTCTACTTAAATTTTAAAATTACGTCTCTATACATAGCGTATGTTTGATTTGTACTATGCTTGAAGATATTATTAATTAAAACACGCGTTAATTATATGCCTTGTTAACATAAAACGGTAATCAAGATCTATTACTGATTTAACCGTAACAAAACTAGTTTTTTAATTAGTGTTTTTTTCTTCCTATCGTTGTAATTTATCACTTTCATCGATTAGCAATGAGTAAATATGTAAAGATTTAATATTAATTTTTGAAGATCATTAAAAATACTGCCAATGAAGAAGCTCAGTATCGTTTTTTTGAAAGTCTGTTTAAAATGGATATTGAGGATATGATAAGCAACCACAATTTTTTAAACAATGTAATCGTAAATACTATCCTTAAAATCTGACCATTATTACAGTTGTCCTACCGCCTCATTGAAATATTGAATAGTTTTTATTCGCTTTTACCAGAAGGTAGCTAGAATCAATACCTTGAATACAAAAAACGATGGAAATGATTTCTCTTTCAGGTTCGATCTACGGAATTTCATAAAGCTTAATTTTGACGTGTGACGATTTTAATTCTTACCGTCATTCTAATATTAACAGATAAACTAGCTTAAAAATAAAATCAGTAGAATATACACTTCTTACGTATGTAATTAGTATATACTACTTGCCAATAATGACAGATATAAATTTCAAAATTACCCAGCGGTTCCCACACATCTAAGAAAAGGGACAGAGAACTTTACTATCATTCTAATTGTCAGTTAATAATATAAAGTAGGCTTATTACAAGAAACACCCACAGAGTTTGCTTCATATGATCGATGGTACTGGGTTGAAACCCACGCTCAATGATATATTGTGAGACTGGGTTTCTTTTAGTATTTGTTGATTGGAATTTGATGTTATCTAATTGCTATGATCTAAATATATTAGTTGTAATTGTTACGATAATGGTGAATGTAAAATTTTTTTAGTTACATTTAGATTTTCTCTGATTTCAGTAAGGCCTTTGATACAGTGAATCACCATCTGCTAATAAAAAAACTTAGGGACACTTTTTGTCTTTCAGAACAGGTTTTACTCTGGTTGCAGTCTTACTTATACCTTAGACCACAAACAGTTAGGCTTAGCGGATATCAGTCTAAAGAATACTATCAGTTATCCGGAGTTCTCCAAGGCTCCCATCTAGGCCCATTATTGTTTACATTATTTATTAACGACATTACAAATGTTATCTTGGAATCTGAATATGAGGTTTATATGCGGACGACTTGAAACTTTTCAGATCGGTAAATTGCTCTCAAGACCAACAAAAACTGCAGGATGATATAAATCGAGTATCTCTCTGGTGTAAGAATAACCTAATGCAACTGAATGGAAGTAAATGTAATTTTATAAAACTTTCCAGAAAGCATGTTAGATTCAAAACAACTTATAAAATTGATGATATTGCTATTAATCAAAAGTACAATCTTAAAGACTTAGGTATTACATTGGATGAGGAATGCAGATTTGATACACATATAGATCTGGTGGTTCGCACAAGTTTTAAAATGCTAGGTTTTATTTTTCGTAATACACAGGATTTTAAATCTACTCTCGCTATGAAAATACTTTATAATTCGCTCGTAAGGTCCAACCTTGAATACAATTCAGTTGTCTGGTCTCCTTACTATAAAAAATATATTACTCGTATTGAATCAGTACAGAAAAAATTTATTAATAGATTAAGTTATATCACCAAAAACAATATTCTTACAAATTATAGCGAAAAGCTAAACTTTTTTAAAATGGAGTCTGGAAGCGCGCAGAAGCGCGTCACAGCTAATATGCCTACATAAATTATTGAACAATGAGATAGACTGTCCATCACTGTTGTCGCAAATTGGTCTCTCGGTGCCTATCTATAATTGTCGGCTAAGTACTTTTTGCCCTATGTACACAAAATTCTCAAAAAATAGATATGGTTCGAACTCCCCGTTACAACTTATTTTAAAATTATATAATAGAATATTTACAGTTGATCATAACACAGATATTTATTTTTCAAAACTAAGCTCATTCAAAAAGCATATTGTTAAAACATTAAACAAATTGTGTAAAATTTAAGTTTTTACTTTTTGGTTTTAATTTATAATTTAATTTTTATGAAAAATTGTTAAAGCGGTGCCTACCTGTAATTTAGATACGTAAATACTAATGTTTATTTTAAGTTAATTTTGAATTGTTTGAACAAAAAATTATGTATCTAGTTGGTAAGCCTTTTTTTAAATAAATAAATAAATAAATAAATTTTTCAGATTGTGTATGTAAAAATATATCAAGTATGATAGGTATGACAGCAAGAGATAGTAGATGGAAATTCCAGCATAATTTTATTTTTTACTGAACCCTAAAAACCGACTCGCGCTTAACGAGTCTCTTAACCCTAGAACCACAACATTGGGTCATGGGTGACCCCACGCACACGTATTTTTATTTTAATTTAGCGAATTTTGCACCTACAACATTGTGCATCTAGGTACCTTCCGTAATTGGTAATCAGTGGCCCGTGACGCATGGCGGGGTGCGCACGCCCATTAGGTTCGGAGATATTGCAGTTTGGGGTCGCCCGCGACCCGTGTTGTGGTTATCGAAACTATTTTTTTGTGATTAACTGTTGTGTGATTTCACGTTTATTTCACGAATAGTCTTTCAATATGGCCTCAACGTCACGAGCCCTTGAAAGTAATGAAATTGAACAACTTTTGGAGGAATATGAAGGTGAAACCTCCAGTTTTTCGGACGAAGATGGATCTGAAACTGCAGAAAATGAACACTCCGATGAAGATGATTTGTTTGATGTTGAATCTGGATCAGATGATGATGATGTTCTTCTGTCTGATTTCTGTATGGGCAAAAATGGTTATACTTGACGAAGAACTCCGTTCACTGTTCCTAATACACGCACTGCAAGTAGAAACATCGTGATAAATCAACCTGGTCCTAAAGGTATCGCACGCGACGCAAAAACCGAGTTAGAAGCGTGGAAGCTATTTTTTCCAGACGAAATATTGGATATTATTGTGATTCATACCAATGCACAAATTGACAGACTTTCTGAAACCATAAAAGAAAGTCATTCTAAGACAACAGCAAGAAAAACACGAAGGTGGCCGCTAAGATTTTTCTACGGCATGTTTGATGCTGGAGGTATATATTCATATGTAATACTCAAGGCAAACATTCGCAGGAGTAAACTGAAAAGGAACTACTTTTTAAGAAACCTAATCCTTCAATTAGTACAGCCCTACGTGAAACGCTGCCTTGATGAGGTCAAAAATTTGCCCCAATTTCTTAAAGTGATAATGCTTCATGTTTTGGGAGTAGATGAAGAAAACAGTGCTCAGGTAGCCCAAGCTCGATCAACTTCAAGTTCCCACTGCTATTTATGCACTAGAGCCAAAGATAGAAAGGGCAGAGAGAAATGTGTTAAGTGCTCCAAAAAAATATGTGCACAACACAGGTTACCTATTTGTCACCAATGTATCTAGATTTTCAGATTTGTACTAAATTTTTTCCCCTTAGACATTCCATTAATATCCAAAAAACCTTGTAATAATTGTTTAAATTTATTAAAGTTTAATATTTTGTAAGTAATCATTTTTTTATTTTGGGGTCACCCATGACCCATGTTGTGGTTCATTTAATTAAATTTGGATGTTGTAGTTGTAGGGTTAAATTACATTAACTGGTTAACTAGTATTAATGAGTTGACACAATTAAACAAAAATAACGGAGTGTGGACGATTAAATCGAGAATCTCTCAATCAATGGTATTTGTTAGGAATTCCTAAATTAGTAGTGTTGTTAAACAGTTGCTATAAATGTGAAATACCTGCTGATTTGTCAATGATCGAAGAAAAGATTCTTCGGAAGATAAAATATTTATTGAATCAAAATCAATGATACGTTCTTTAAGAGAAACTTAAATTAATTTATGAAAGAAGAGATGTTTTAAGAAGTTTATTATTTTGTATGATATCAAAACAAATATTAAAACTTTTTGTACTCATTCAATTATTTACGACTTGTATTTAACTATAAAAAAAGCGTGTTAAAAAGGAATTATGATGAAACTCTACATAGTGATGCCTATGTGAGTATCAGTGAGACATGTAACTTAAAAAAAAAAAAACAATTTATATATCTAAAAATCGAAAGTAATAAGTTACATGAGGCCTTATTTTCTGTATAGGTTGTTATACAGATTGAAATTAGAATTAATTTTATTCAAAAATAAGGAAGTTATATCGTCAGGAAAAGAAATGCCCGAGTAAAACAATTCACATATTGTACACATTCATTCTATGCCTCTAACATTAATAGCAGTCATTAGCTTATATAAACAACAAATGATATACCTAACAGAGATTAATTCCTAATGAATATATTAATGCATCTATTAGTACGTTCCGAAATACCGAAGGGTAGTGTGGGCGGCGCTGTTGAAATATCAAAAGTTAGCGTCGGTTCACATCTGTTGTATGCTGATTAATTTATAATTATGACACTTTGACAGATAACTTTTAGCTGGGCAAGGGCGTTGTATGAAAGGTGACAGTCACCTAAACTTGACTATTACCATAATCACATTGCAAGTGACAAGTCGATGAACAGTTGTTTGGTTTGCAATGTTGACCGCGTTGAGTTCAAATAGTGTAGAGCTTTTTGAATTAAGATAGTTCGATAGTTCTTCGTAAGTGCAAGATTTATAAGAAAGTGTTTGTTTGTTCAGGATTTACTGGTCCGATTTGAAAAAATCTTACGGTGTTAGATAGCCCTTTTATCGAGGAAGACTATATAAAGGAAGGCTATGTAGGCTATAAATCATCACGCTAAGACCAATAGGAGAGCGGAGCACTGTGGGTAAAACCGCGGGGCACAGCTAGTAGTGTTATAAAGACGTATGCATCTTAAAAACTAGACCACACGGATTGTGCGTGTAAACTCTATAACAATTAATATCCATGAACACTTTTGGCGCTATACCCATACTGGCTATAAAACCGCCCACTCACGACACAGCAATCGGGCGTGTGCCTACGCCGCATGAATGGACGGATCAATGAGAGCCATATTCGTTCCGCATTTTTGACAAGACTAGAGCATGAGTGGTGAGTATTGGAACTGGGGTTTTCGTCTTTTGAGGTCACACTATCATTGTTTCTTGTGTGAAATAAGATTTTTAATGATGCTTATAATATGAACATAAAATTATTCAACTCTATGTTATATTTTTATTATTTCTTGCTCTAGAGATGCTATTGCAAAAGATTGATATGTGCAGTATATACTTATATTTTTTGTGGTTTCTAAATGGTTTCTTAATCCTGCTTACCGGCTCTATATTTTTCTTATCTTTGATTATTTTAGAAGTGACCTCCACAGAGTTCATTATGCGAATTATATTATGTTATAAAATGTATTTGTTTCCAAACCAGATTGCAAGCATTGTTATTTGTTGTAGAATACAAAATGAAACGTTAAATTCATCCTCATTTCAATCGTTTACTAAAACCTGTTTCACAATAGCCGATATTATACTAAAATGGCCATTAAAATTTAACTTTACAATAGATTCTGTCTAAATTTTAAATTTTATCACCATTTTCATATAAAACTTGTCATACGTCTAATAATGTCCGATAAATTAATATCGCATAAGGCTACACGCATTTATAGGCTTTGGCGGAAGCGGATTTTAAAAGGCTTTGTCAATTACAAAGACTGGATAGATGGCATTTATCATCAGTACATGTCTAAACATTTATTCATGTAGTTGTACAATATTAAATTAATGTTAAAAATAATACAATAGATAGATAAACTCTACATTGGATCTTAATAATTAATTTAGGAGTAATTAAAATAGTTATCTCATAAGTAATAATATAAAAAACAGCTAAAATGGTAAACTAAATTAAATATAACATACCTGCAAAAATAATTACAAAATTAACTTTATCCACGAGCTAGAAAAACTGGGCTTTCGGTACTTGATACCAGAAAGACAGATTTTCTATTACTACGAGATATTATTATATCACTATTTGTTATTCTTACATTCTATCCGCTCAACCTATCACCAAAACATTACCACTATCCATGCCTTGCGGTTTCCTCGGCGCCCACGCACATGTAGGCGGTACACCACTTGACAACTAATCATGTACCATAAATACCACATGCTAAAACCACCTTTAACGAAACACTAATAAGGCAACTAATGGTTTATCACAATATTGCTTAACACTGGCTTTACTTTCCAATTTTGTTTGTGTTTATTTAACGGCTTATATTTGGAGCATCTGGAGAGTTTTGTGTGGGTGCTATGTCGCACTAATTATATTAGCTTGAGATTCATTTTATAGCCTACTAACTGTTAGCCGCGGCTTCACCTGCCTGGTCAAGTAGGCTACTATCTCTGGACAAACAAACAAATACATTCAAATCACATTTGTAATATTTTTATATGTATGTACTAATTTGTAAGGAGTAGGTAAGTATTGACTAAGTTAGAGACAGTAGACAAAGCTTCTTATATTGCTAGTAGTTTACGGAATTTTTATATTATGATGAAGAAAATATGGATATAAAATGTTCATACATATTAGTTCTAATATTCCATCTCTTCATATGTAGCTTGCTGTTTGGAACTATATGCCTTTTCATTCGATTTCTCAGAATGTTAATATTAATATGTAAAGGGTATCATTTAAGCTATCACCAATTTAATTAGTTTTGTGTTTCTTAAATAATAGGGTTTGTCCTCAAAATAGTAGATCTGTCACCAAAATATAGTCACCAAACAATGCAAAATCAGTTCCACAATAAATCACCTAAAATCCTGAGATATAAGGTCTAGTACCAAATAAATGTTTTTGTATGTATTATAATAGGTGTGTCCTAATAATTATTTAAGCAAACTAATTTAAAGAGATCACCAATAAATCATATTATGTTACTAGAAAATTGCATTAAGTTCAAATAAAAAATTAGGGTTGTCATCATCGTTTCAACCAACAGATTCTGCTACTTAACTAGACTCCCAATGTTCTAAATTTCCACTGGTAGTATAAATTATATTTAAATAAAATTTTTAGCAGAGTAGTAAATAAATTAATTAAAGTCAAAATAATCAATATTTATTGTTTAAAATAATTACCACTGAACAATCAGCGCTGGTTTAAAATAGCTGGCTTATGGCTAGCAGAATAGTAGATAAAACACTTAATTAAAGTTAAAATAATCAATATTTATTCTTAAAAATAATAGGATTGTTGAGGCCGGATTGGTCAATTTTTAAAGCGCGCCAATTTGTCTCCGCCCCTTTGATCATTTTTTCATTAAAATTATAAATTGATGTATTAAATTGGTAACGAATACTATTAATTTAATATCTGAACGAAATAAAATGTTACTACTGTATTGGTGACAAAATATCAAATAAAAAGGAGTCGCAGTCAGGGATCGATAATCGATTTATTTGGTGACAGATCTACCATTCTGAGCACAGAGCTATTATTTAAGTAACAAAACTGTTATTATAAGAACGAAGTTTATATTCATGTAATGCAATATAATTTTATTGGTTATCGATCTCTTATTTTACACATATATTAACATTAATTTGATAATTCATACCTGGGAACAATTTTTGTTTATCTGAGAACGAAAATATTTCGTGGTGATAGATCTATTTATTAGGTGATACAACTTGATGACAAATATAAATTTTGGTGATAGAAAATATAGTTCCCATATGTAAATAGAGACACGATATTACGTGGAATAGTTGATACAGTACCAATAGTCAATATTATATGGAAGTTATATTATGTATGTGTAATTATTATTTTAACTTATCTGGGAAATTTGGTTACTGGTATAAATATTTTGTATGTTATTTTTATCATTTGATCTGCAACGATCTTCAGTCTCAACAAAAACGTTAAAAAAATTACCGAATTGGTAGAGCCATTCTCGAGTTTATGCTTAGCAACACATTTGGCGATTCATTTTTATTAAAACTATTGTTAATGCATTGGTTTAATTGAAAAATATAAAACAAAATATGCGGAAATACTCATTCCATTTCTAAATCTCGTTAAACAAGGAAACAAGTGGACAATAAAAAAGCTGAAGCTTGAAAATATTTTCTCATTCAAAACACGAGTATCAGTTGAGAGTTTGTCATTATAAAACAAAGTCTGTTCCAGATTTTATTTTAAGATAAACTTAGCCTATCCTGACCGCCTTGGTACAGTAGTTAATGCGAGAGCGTAGAACCGAGGGGTTCGATTCCCGGTGGAAACGAAGAAAAAAAATGTGTCTTGGTCTGGCAGGACACAGAAGGCTATGATCACCTAATTGTGCCTAAAAAAAATGAAAATTAAACAGATGAATACATAATGCATTTGCCCCATAGCCCACAAGAGGACAAGGGGCACTCTATAGTCTATCCTGGCTATAATAATGGCCACTTAGTCAGCAAAACAAAGTATCCAAGTCATTAACTAATTCGAATTCCCGACTCTACTTAAGGCAATGGTAAAAACGTATCACCATATATGAAAGCAGTTGTACCAGGACAATGCCAAAATATCCTAATATATACGCGGCAAATGTATTCGATCGAGTGTCATTGTTTCACTATAAGCAAAAAGAAATGCGGAATAATAAGGCTATATCTTAAGATTTAATGCGTGGAAATTCAATATGGATTTTTGTTTGTTTTACGCTATTATTACATTCCACTGCTTTTGCTGCGTTTTGACGACGTCTTTTGGTCGAAGTTCATACCCAGAATTCTCATATTGATATAATATATTTTATAAGTCTCTGTTTAGAATTCTTTTTATATATCGTTGGATTGGTAGAAGTACTTTATAACGTAAGTTTTGACGTCTTCTTATGGATAATGAAATTGAATATCATACCAAATATCTATTTAAGAACTTCCCTCCTAATTAAAGAACCATGAATGCACCAAAGGCAACAAAACACCATAGTTGCCAAATTCGTCAAATTCTATCCAAACAGAGTCATGTGCAAAACCTAGTGAATATAACACAGCAGGCGATATGACGTGTGTGGTGTGCATACCAAAATAGCTTCCGAGAAGAATGTATGTATGTCCTTTGGGATCACAAGGACGCTTTCTTATATCTATGGTAATGATGCGGATACACGATCAAGCTTTTGGGTAATAGGCATGACGGCTTGATGAGGTTGTGTGTTTAATAAGCTGAAGGAGCGAGTAAAGGACTAAGGTTGACTTGCAACGTTTTAATATAAATTTGTAAGTATTAGTGTTGCAATATTTTAAATATTTCATAGAGCTTTTTAGAACTTACAAATTAATCAATTTACTTACTTAAAACAGGATAGTGCATACATCACATATAGCAGTACTGAATATTAGTAACTTCATAATTTTATTCAAGTTTTATAAGATTAATAAAGCTCAAACTACAACATTCATGCTCAAAGAAAGGCGATCGTGTATACCCACCATTATAATTTAATGAAATCAGTAGTCATGATAATTTATTGTTCTTTCGAATGCCTACGCTGTTTTTATCAGCCTCAATGCATAAATATCTAACTTATTGAAGTGTATATACAGTTAGAGGCTTTGTATGGAGGTGTATAGCTTAGTAACATGTTGTAACAAACAATAGATGTTATTTAATATTCAGATTTTATATATGAGCGTGAAATTCCCATGCACCTTTGAAAGGTTAAGATATAATGTAAAATTAAAATCATAGTGTCGCTGTCTCGATAAGTTTAGTTTATTATAAGACGTTCTTTATGGAGACGAAATGTTATCTTTGAGATTTTCAAATGCTGTTATTTTAAGTTGTCGTCGCGATCAATTCAAAGTTGACATAAAGCTTTTTAGTGCAAAAACATAAAATAATAAATTCTTTCGGTATTTCTGAGAACACTAGTTACGTACTTATAAATTTCAAAAAGCAAAAAGTTCTTATACGAATTGAACATAACTCGAAATCTGAACGAAATATTTGCTGTTTTAAGGCCTTTCCTGCACCCCTGCGCCTTGCGCTGCATTCCGATATTTAACAAAACAAATGACATTGGCTGGTCGAACCTCGACTTTTTCCACATCCGACCTTCAAGGCATTCGATACTCGTTAGTGCTGGAATCCAACCAGTTGAAATGTGGAATCTGCAAAAACCGAAGACCAATCGATACCGAGTCAATGACCTGTCTTACGTGGGAATCCAGCCCACGATGACATGACTATGTTGCATTCGCTTTTTATTGTACAATACCTTTGACGATTTGATGGCCCATGGTTGTTGTATGTATTATAATAATATATCTATTTTAATGTTCACTATCGCCGTATTGGGAAGCTGTGTTATTAAACAATGTAACTGATAAATGAAGCTAAGAATATGTTTGCAATGTTCATGTATCGATATTGAAGCTCTTCAGTTGTTATTTGTACGTTGTGCGTCTATTTATTCTCTTGTTGTCTTCTAACAGATGAAACAAATAGAAAATATATAGAGAACTTGATATTAAAAGCTCTTTTGTATTGCAATAATTAATTAATAAGAGTCCATGTCTCGTATGTTCCACTAATACTTTTTGAAAAATAATGAAAAATATAATTATTTATAGTAATAAATTTCTATAATAGTAAGCTAAATGCTACAGTTTATAAAATAATAATATGTTTTTTTTTACCTAACCTACTAGTAGGTTACGATGCCAAATAATTATATTTCCGAATATACCTAATATTTTTCTTTATTAATGAAAATGGCGTTGTATTCCATATAATTAAGCCACACTTTAGAATTATTTAATTTGCCATGCCATTAAAACAATATATAGCGGCTTAATAATTCTTAATTCATTTAATATAATGGCCAAAATCGATTCGTTAAAAAATCAAGCGTTGATTATGTTATAAGAAGTAAAAGCCAAAAGGTTTATCTCCTAACTAACACTTTACAATTCTAATGAACTCGATGCTTAACCTCAACTTAAGTTTTATGCTCGTAGGTGATAATTATGCTAAGTTAACCTGTGCTACCGGACAGCACGCACACTTGCTTATTATTTAACTTAAGCATTACTTAACGATATTTTATAATTACTGATTATTTTCATAAGCGCATGACTATAAAATAACACATTTGCAATATGATTGATGACTGAAAATGATCTCCATTTTGAATAGGTACACAATATATGAAGATGATTTTGATACATTTGAGGAATCAAAGCCTTTAGAGAATAGAGCAATAGACAAAACTGCTGCTGTGAAATATAGGTCAAAAAAATAGAAGTTTATTATTATGAGAATCGTCGCTATGCATCGAAAAGTATTTTTAGAAGTCCTTATTGAAAAAAGGCTCATAATTTTAATTATTCAATCAAACTTTATCTAGAGGAACTTTTGAACCGTCATACCATAGGTTAATATTTTACATATTAAGCCTGGTGGAACACACAGTTATTATATAGTTTTTCCCACGTTTTAAAAACAAAACCACAGAACCAAACTATGTAGCATGAACCTTTAGAAGATATCGCATCACACCAACTATTGCATTGTAAGTATGGCAGAGGTTCATAAATTATTTCGTAATAGATTTAAACTAAAATTCAATAGTATAGAGAATCTATGTGAATGAACATGCGTGGGTTTCAATCGGTTGTTTATATATGTTCATTAATAAATTAATTTAGAGATTGGGTCACGCTCGCTGTGTGTTTTTTATGGGTTTTAGTGGCCGTTTAAGTTATTTTTTTACATTGTGTGATATCTTAGTTAAATAATAGGTATATAAAAGATTATTTTAATTGTTTTTTTTAGATAGGAATTTCCCATCGTAAACATTTGCTCATTATAGAATAATTCTTAGAGATTTTTTAATTTTGCGAATACCTAACAAAAATTATTAATATTATATTAAATCAAATCATCAATTTTGTATCAGTTGTCGAATGTAATAGTTTCATTAAAAATACTACAGAATAACAATTCTAATTCACAAGAAGGTACCTATAAAGATAAAACATAAAAACAAAAGTATTTAATACGAAAAGACAACACAATCGTGAGAAAGGGGACACAACCCGAATATTCTGCAATCTACAGGATATCAAAAACAAAAACGATACATAATTAACGAAATAAAGCACCAAGTATTTAATCACCAATAATTACAGTGATTAATTCGGTTAATCATCGATTCTTAAGTACATCGATATGCAACTTTTACAGCGGAAGTAAATGCTTATAGGTGATAAAGATATCTTTAAATGTACTTATGAAGTTCCTTTGTCCAGTACTAAATGATGGTAAAAGTGACGCGATTTAAACTAATAAATATGTTTTTGAAATTATACTTAAAATATTTAAATTTAAATGATAATAACTAACAAAGTTAAGCAAATTGAATCGATCTTAGTATCTACCTATAGGAATTTTGACTTTCGAAGGCACGTAATAATCACATATCAGTTGTTATTAAATAGCAAAGTGCAAAATTCAAAGCTTTTGAAGTAGCTTTAACTAAATCGACAAGTAACACATTGTCTTACATATCAGTTGTTATTAAATAGCAAAGTGCAAAATTCAAAGCTTTTGAAGTAGCTTTAACTAAATCGACAAGTAACACATTGTCTTCGGATTCTTTTTATAAAACATAGAAAATCTTTTTTATTAGGATAATGCGATTTAAACCATTTTTAGAAGTTTATCCAAAACATAATTATTAACTGCATTGCCTAAATAATACAATCGTTATTTCATTTGTTTTTAAAAACTTGGTTAAAAACAGTTTCATAACACCCGAATACAAATTTAAATCCGCAAAAGGTATAGGTTCTATTACACATCAAGATCCGGCGGTTTCATCAGACTAACTGAAAATAAAACTGCAAACTAACCGCATGTTAGTAATATCCGGGCCTTTGAAATTTGTAACGAGATGTTGGTTTTATAGTGACCACGCTTTAAAGTAGGAAGTTTACTTTTTTGGAAAAAAAGATGAATGATACGATCTGTTTATGATAGTGAAATCACGTTCTTCTAATTCTCTATAATACATATTTCCGTTTGTATAATAATTCGGTTGCACACATACAAAATGTCATAAGTTATTTTCTATTAAATAAATCGGCGCTTGTAATAAGTATAGGTAGAAAGGGGTAATGGGGATCACTTAAGCAAGAATTAAAATAAATAAATGAAAATAAACAAAATCTTTATTGCAACCGCCTCATAACAAAATCTACTTAATTGGCTATCATTTGAGATCAGTAATCATCACATTCTTAACCATCTTTGGGAAATATAAAAGTTAAAAATAAAAACTGTTTTGACTCCGATTGCACTGACGTAAGGGTAATCGTGGTCACGTTGTGGGCAATGAGGATCATACAAAAATCTGGAGCAAATTTTCATCTGGAGCAAATTTTCAAACCCAATGAAGAGAATGAACACTTCACTTTAGTAGAAGAAACAGCAAATGATGAGCTAGAAATAAGACTAGTCACTCCAAGAGAAGTATCCAGTGAAATTAAACGACTTAGCCGAAAGAAAACACCTGGCTATGATCTCATTACTGGAGAAATCCTTAGAAACCTTCCGCGGAAGGCTATTGTCAAACTAACTACTATCATTAATGCTACCTTTAGGCTTAAGTGTGTGCCTGATGTGTGGAAAATAGCCGAAGTTATAATGATACCAAAACCTGGTAAACCGCCACATGAAACTACTTCATACCGGCCGATCTCTCTGCTGCCGATCATGTCAAAATTATTTGAAAAACTTTTCTTGAAACGGTTAAAACCCATAATCGAGGAAAGAAACTTAATTCCTGAGTACCAATTTGGATTCAGAGAACGCCATTCTACAATAGACCAAGTACATAGGATAACCAATATAATTGAAAAGGCTCTAGAAGAAAGAAAAGTTTGCTCCACGGTATTTTTGGATGTGGCGCAAGCATTTGATAAAGTATGGCAAGAAGGGCTTATATACAAACTAAGAAATATGCTCCCAAAACAGTTTGCTGACATCTTAGAGTCTTACTTATCACAACGTATGTTTAGAGTAAGACAAGATGATGCATATTCAGAGCTTAAGCCTATAAAAGCTGGAGTACCGCAAGGAAGTGTCCTGGGTCCTATTCTGTACTTGTTGTACACTTGCGATATTCCTGAGTTAGAGAACAACACCATTGCAACATTTGCGGATGACACAGCTATAATGGCTACAGGTGACACTCAAGAAGAAGCAGTAGAAAAAGTTCAGACAGCTGTTAATACGATCTTTGACTGGACGAAAAAATAGAGAGTAAAACTTAATGAGTCTAAATCTATTCACATAGACTTCACAAACAAAAAGCCAAATTATCATCCGGTATACATAAATAATCATGTAATACCTTATCAAAATACAGCTAAATATCTGGGTATGACTCTAGACGCAAAGCTTCGCTGGAAGGCTCATGTCAAAAAGAAACGCGAGGAGCTAGAGCTTCGCTATAAGGCTATGTACTGGCTAATTGGCAAGCATTCTTCACTTTCAAAGCAAAACAAATTACTCTTGTATAAACAAGTCCTTATGCCTTTGTGGACTTATGGTAGTCAGCTTTGGGGCTGTACCAAACAAAGTAATATCACTATCATACAACGATTCCAAAATAAAGTACTGAGAGAGATCGTGAATGCTCCCTGGTACATTAGAAATGACGATCTACATCGGGACCTTAAAGTAGATCTCGTCACGGACATAATTAAAAAAAACGCCGAAGCTCACGAACGCAGACTTCACCATCATGTGAACGTCGAGGCTATCCAGCTCCTCGACAACACGGACATAGTGAGAAGACTAAAAAGGACAAAACCTTTTGAGTTAGTTTAGTGAAGTGTCAGTGTAATATAGTGAGTGCTATACATAAAGAACACATGAACAAAGTGTCTTCGCCTTAAATAGAGACATTAAGAAAAGTGTTAATGGACACATTCTTAGACATACTATACCTAGCAAATTAAGTTAGATTTATATTACTCATTAGCCTATAGTAAAAGGCTAGATCGTAATTTTCAATAATGATACCTTAGGTTCATTATTTTAGGTAAAAAAAAAAAAAAAAAAAATACAAAAATCTAACATAAATCGCAAACATAACCCTTGGCAGACTCCCACCCCGTACAATCTGCGTGAGCCCATAAACCACATGAGGTACACCTGTACCAAACTTCATTATTTCGGCCGAATTCGTTGCAGATTAAGCACTCATTCCCTGCGTCGTCAGCATCATCTCGCTCATCATCTGATACAGAGGTATCGTTTGATTCCTGGAGAACCTTCCTCTTTACTGTTTCGGTCCCCTTCTTCGGCATCTTAGTCTTCTTTCCTTGGCCCTGGCCTTTGGTTATATTTTTTGCTTTTCCATTATCTTCATCTGGACAGTCGGCGTTTTTCCATTTCCCTTATCTTTTGCTTTACTTTTCTTGATTTCTTCTTCTATTAGGTTTTCATTCATTGGCGTAGATGTTAAAATTGTTGCATGCAGTTTCTTGCGACTTTGTCTCGTATTGTGGGTACTGGTTTTCTCTGGCAACTTAATCAATGACGACACAATATCATGACTAGAGATTGCTGTATCTACTTGTTTTGATGTGCCAGGGACTGGTGAATAGACTGGACCAGGTGCTAGTGAAACTCTTTCCACTGACGATCCAGGGGCTGTTCTTGGAGTTCTTGGTGCCGTCGGTGGTAGCGGTGAATCAACTTGCATTAATGTGCCAGATACTAAAGAGCTTCAACCGACCCCCATTACCCACAAGTATTTTATGAAGAAAAAATAAATAAACACTAAGTTTATATTAGCAACAATCGTGATTTAAGTATGAAATCGTTATACTGCATATACATGTAAAGACGTAAAAAAATCACATACAACTAGATCAATAATTCTAATATTTAGTGTAGGTCCACACTGCGAGCCTAGCGCGGTTGCGACGGCGGGCGTGAAATATCAAACGTATGAAACGCGCCTTTGCGTCCATATTGTAGTGACTAAGGCGGAAGCCTAGCGCAGCGCGACGGGACTGAGCGAGACAGCGCGCGTAGTTTTCAAACGCTTCTGTCCGCGCGTTCTGGCCACACTACGGGCCTAGTCAGCAAGCATCGACCACACAACCACAAACATCGTATAAACATCGTATTCAATTTCCAATGATAAAGTATGTGTATACAAAATACCTATATCGATAAAGTATGTGACTACAAAATATATCGATAAAGTATGTGTATACAAATTTACTGTCTCATCTCTAGGACATTTGGTGACCTTGAATTAGCCAATGAGAATGCAGCGCCCCGCTTCACCATACCTCAAGTTGTTGACAGATTGAACTTAGTACATACAAGCTAACATTAGGCGTCTAGTGGTTGTGTGGTCGATGTCAGCAAGCGACCCAATGCGCGGACGGCGGGGGTAACAAACCAGTTCGGTCTTGTCGCTCGACTTCTTATATTATATCCTTTATTGTTTTTCGTAAAATAGCGGTAAATACTTAATTGTTTATAAGTGCGATTCAATCTAAAACACTTATATACACCACAGTAATTTTGTAGGGTATAATCTCAATTCTTCATATAAGATTCACCCGTTATTCCTCTGTTTTTATTTATTTCGTGCACAACTTCTATAATGATCTCATCTCAAAATCGGACTGTCCAGTAAAAATAGCAAATCGTCCAAAGTTTGCAACACCCGATAAACGTCGAACCGCTACTTGAGCTCGCGCTTCGGTGTGGCCACCGCGAGCGCCCGCTCGTCGCGCCCGCCACAGGCCGCCGTCACCGCGCATTCAGTGTGGACGCACACCTACCGTTTATTTTGCGTACTTGAAAATTTACATCGGCGAGCCGCAAAAACAAAACACACCTCTCATTCCTAAGGCTGTCGCAATACTGGCGCAGCGCGCTCGCAACGATAGCGGGGGGACAGAGCGGGGCGGGGACGGCCGTAAACGCATTTCTAGTGGTTTTAGTTTTGGAGATATGTGAGTGATCACCATTGCCCGCTGATTCCCATTACCCGGTTTTCCCTGTTTTCCCCAGGAAAATAGGATATTAATATGATAGATAGAAGAAAATAGGCTTATATCTAAGTTTTTTTTTTATAATATACAGGCGCGAAATATAATGGATTAGGATTCTAAGAAAATTCGTATAATTTACTGCGAGACCATGCTTTCCCAGACATTTTCGGATTTTTTTTATTACTACTACATAGTACTTTTCATACGAATGTTACACAAAAATATCAACTTTCTTTTTTATTAATAAAAGTTCTCTTAACAATGAAACCCACAGATACCCTACATTCGTAGTTTTAGTACCAGTTGTGAGTTAGATGCGAGGCGTATTTGATATGCAATTTGTTGCTTTTCAATATAAAAATGACGTTTTAACCGAGCCAAGTTTATGCGAATACTTTTTATGTGTGCTACAATTTTAAAATGATTTTCGGAAGATATAGGAAACTCGTTAAAATTGTAGCCGAGTTACTTTGATGTTGTTTATTCTGGGTATAGCTATGATTGCAGATAGGCGAGCTTTTTTAAACAAATGTAACTCTGTTATAAAATAACATTTTTGTCTTTGATTGATCTTTTTTATTGTCTTGGTTCATAATAAATATAAAGTAAAAAGTAATAGAGCTCCATACAATCCCAATCTATTGCGGATTGGTTATTTTGTTGGCAAATACGCCGATTTCATAACGTTTTCCACCAACAGAAGCTTTGAAGATCATAATTGTTTCTTGCTACCGAAACTTGGGTTTGTTATTCAAACCAGGCGACTAATCCACTAAGCTACTGCTGCTCTAAATTATTCCAACTTGCACCTTATAGTGATCCAATGAGCCAAAACAATGATAATAATAACTGATATAACAATTCTGTATCCTAGTTTCTCTTTAACGAATGTAATGTTGAATTAAATCGTGCATCCTTGACGAGGATAGTTGCTTCCCCTTTTAATCACTACATATTATAAAACAAAGTCGCTTTCTCATGTCCCTATGTCCCTTTGTATGCTTAAATCTTTAAAACTACGCAACGGATTCTGATGCGGTTTTTTTTAATAGATAGAGTGATTCAAGAGGAAGGTTTTAGTATAATATAATTTATTAGGTTTTAGACAAAGCGGGCGAAGCCGTGGGCGGTAAGCTAGTATATTATAACCAGAACACATATTCCCAACATACTCTCAAAATAATTTAGAATATGACCTTCCAACTTCCACTTACATGAAACAATGCATTTCTATTCAAACCAGAAAATTAATTAGACAGTTCGTCAGATAGTTTCAAGTCAAATCCCATGAATGGTACTAGAGCATTCGCTCGGTGCAGCACTTCAAAATTGTTTCTAATGAATATTGAATACAACTGCTTTCATAGGATTTGCTTCATTGAAAATGTATCGTTACATCCCGGCTGTAAAACTGAGAAATTGTAAATGCTAGCTTGAACCTTCTTGCCCGCGCTCGTTTTTTTTTGTAAGAGGGTAAAATAAAGACAATTTGTAAACGAAAGAAAGATAGTTGAATATAATTGTGTTAAATCAGTCAAAAAGTTTGCCTTGAATTTAAAATAACAGATGAAATTCTTCAAGCGTTGTATTTTGTGGAAGCTTCACTTTTAAATAATATTTTATATATTCTATGAGGAATGTGTTTTCCTGTTTCTTTTGTATTCTTGTTAATCTTTATCAAAACGAGATAAGATGTCACTTTAGTTTTTCTTCAATTTTTTTTAAACTAAAACACCAAATACGGCTCTAAATTATGCCATTAAGCAGACAACAGTAAAGCCAATAAACATTGAACCAGGATTTAGCAGACTAATTATAGAATAATATTATTATTCCACTTCATTATAATTTGTTTTATCATCCCGTGTTAATATGTTACACATCATTGATCTAATTAACGCAGTAATTATATGCAACTGATAACTTTTAATGAATACATAACGTGTTAATTAAAATGCGATATGAAATTATAATGCTATATTCATAACTTTGTTTGATCATATTTTGGATTCGATCATAGGTTACCTATATAAAATTGCTGGCGGAATATTTTGTGAAATATTATTATAGTGGACGCGGAAATTGCTGAAATGTTTTCGTGGTGGTATTATACATGGGATTCCTGATTAAAAATTAATAAATCAGTTATTTACAAAATAAAAGATTAAAATGTTGGGCAAGTAAGTGTAGAAAAAATATATTTTTCACTGGATATTTCGGACAAATAGCTACGGAAATATCTGAAAATTATACATAATATTATAACCAAAGATTACTTCTTGTATCTAAATTTAAAAGAATCCCGGCTCTGGAAATCATATTAAAATGGATTATGATGTTCATCCTTTTAACGTTAAATAACTTAAGTGTATTAAAAGCGAACTGTAGTCAGTACTCAAACTCAGTAGCTTGAACTAAAGAGATCTCGGAATCTTTATCTTAAAAATTTTACGCTCCTCGTTAAACTTTTAAATTGAATCCAGGTTTATCAACGTTTCAAGTTTTTAACAATTCATGCATTTTGAAAATTTTAATTTCGACTCAATGCGGCTTTTCAATTGGGCCGTGGAAATTTTTTATGCTTACATGTAAGTAGGTAAATTTTAAACGCCTTTTCATTTTAGAGAAGCAAAATTTATAGTATTCTTTGTGTGCATTTTTCTAATATTTACAATTGTTATTTAGTTGCATTAAATGTAGTAAGATTACACTAATAAAACAACTGATATTTATATATTTATTTTCATTTAATGGTAATAGTAGGTATACATTAATTTCTTAAACTAAATTGTTATAAACGTAAAAACTGTAACTTCTACTTCTTATATTACGCTAAAAATGCATTAGAACTAAACATAACGTATAATTCGGAATCAAAAATATTATTTAGGTAACTACAAAATAGGCAGTGTTGTGAAATTATTAAAGTAAGGCTAGTAACTAAATTATTTGTTATAAAAATAATATATTCTATTATTTGTATAATTATAACACTTTCTTCTCTTATGTCTCTCTATATTATCTCTGTTACTTAGAATAATACTATTATATTATCTTAATGCTTACATTCTACTATATTTTGTAAAAAGCATAAGTATGAAGTCAATTAAAAGTTCATACTTGCGCTATTCACAATGTTATTTATTTGTACTCCGAACATAGACTATTAATTTTTTGCAAGATAACTTCTGAGCAAAACTTGCAAACGAAATATTGTATTAAACATTTTCACAGGCGCATTTAATTACGAAAACTTGCATATGACATTTTATCGTTCAGAGCACAAAAAGTAAAGCATTTAGCATCTTGATAAATCTGGTAGGCTCTTCTCTTTGCAATATGCGTAGGAGGATGGCCAGGCTTTGAAACCGACACGATCGTAAATACGTTTTGCACATCTCACGTCGTCGGCCAAGTCCTCGTTGAGAAGGTCTGGAACGTACAAAATATCAAATAAACCTTTACATTGTATGTTTGGACAAAAAATGTAGATATGAATGTATGTATTATACTTTTGGTTTGTTTCAAAATTCTGTAATTAGTTTACTGATGTCATGGGAGTATGCTTCATGCAGTTAATATAATATATAAATAGACAAATAAATTAATCGATGCCTCGATAAACAATGGAATTTTTAAAATACTTTGCAGTTAATTATCTATCAAAGAAAATTGTTGGTGTACGTGGCGTGGCTTAAGAGGGCGCATAAAGCCAGAGAATTTCTATAGTTTAATGGGCGGGGCCATAGCGCGCCATGCCGCGCGCAATCATTCTTCCATCATACACCCGGCTCATCGTACACGTAAAGTTCATCGGACGCTAAATTAAACACAATATTCTTCGCTCGTTCAACGCGTATTTTCGGTAGTATATTAATGAAATAATTATATAAAACAGTGAAGTTGAAATATTATGTAATATGATAATTCATTATTATTTTTTATTTATAATTATTGATGATAATCTATACATATAATAAAACAGTAAAAAAAGTGTATACGTATGTAATATATTCAAAAAAACAATACCTATTAGGGAAACAGTATAGAGCACGAATCCGTAAAAAAATCTGTCTGTTTGTTTATGTATGTTTGTTTGTATGATTTGAATGAATGTTATATTGTTGTGTAGATATTATATACTAGCTTTCCGCCCGCGGCATCGCCCGCGCAGTCAAAGAAAAACCCGCATAGTTTCCGTTCCCGTGGGATTTCCGGGATAAAACCTATCCTATGTCCTTTCTCGGGTATCAAAATATCTCTATACCAAATTTCATGCAAATTGGTTCAGTAGGCGTGATTGAGTAACAGACAGACAGACAGAGTTACTTTCACATTTATAATATTAGTACAACATTAGTATAATATTAGTACAAGGTAAATTAGCTTGGAGAAATTTTTGCATATTATGTAGTGGTGTGTATATTACTCAGATCTTAGAGCGCGTTTCCACTATATCGTTTAAAAATACAAAAATGTTTCGATATCCTAACATTACTATTTAATTTTATACTTATTCCTAGCAACACTCTGATTTTTGTTTTCAATAAAAACAAGTTTTTATTTGAAAGAAAATGGTTTTGACTTTATAAAAAAAAAATATAATTATCATTCAATTTCACGTCCTTGAGCAAACGACAAGACGACTACCGTGAAACAATAAAATATCGTGTCCATAATAATTTGTTTCGTTATTAATATTTGACCATAATAATTACGAAACAAAACAAATAAATAAATCGTCACTTGATAGTTGAAAGTGGAAACACGCACAAAACCAGAATAAACCAGTTTACGCTGTCCGCAGGTGCCACGTGCAGTCTTTCGTCAGTCGCTTGAAGGTCGCTTGGTACCGTAAGGCTAAGCGCGCACCACGATTTTATGCAGCGTGATTATTTTATCGCAGAAATACAACGTATGAGTTAATATGACAATGCGCGCACATGCGATTAAATAATCGCAGCGATTTTAAAATTGTGATTTGTCACATTTTGCTTTTCTTTTTTTTTTCTTATCCTCCGAAGTAGTAAATAAAGACAAGCAACTTGTACGAAATCAATGATGAAAGTGAGTAATGATCACTATTAAATTATCGCTGTGCGCGCACCGTACTCTCTGCGATTTTCTACAGCGCGATTTTGAAATCGTGTCGCAAAAATTAAAATCGTGGTGCGCGCTTAGCCTTAGAACATAAAGCACACATTTCATTCAAAAGTTATAATTATTACGTAATTGTTAAATTTTGTATTTGTTGATTGTTGTTATTATTTGTTATTATTGTTATAATATTTGTTGAAGTGTTTAATTTGTGTGTAAGTGTTGTAACTTTATATTGTTAATTGTTAATGTAAAAGTTATACGTATGTTAAATGTGCAAATATTAAAATAAAGTCTCATCTTTTTCAGAGGAGAAACACATATAGTTTAACTAGATTTCCGCCCGCGGCTTCGCCCGCGTTTGCAAAGGAAAACCCGCATAGTTCCCGTTCCCGTGGGATTTTCGGGATAAAAACTATCCTATGTGTTAATCCAAGTTACCCTCTATATGTGTGCTAAATTTCATTGTAATCGGTTCAGTAGTTTTTACGTGAAAGAGTAACAAACATCCATACATCCATACAAACTTTCGCCTTTATAATATTATCAGATCAGATATTAGAATATTAGAATATTAGATATTAGATATTAGATTTAAAATCCCATATATTATATATTATAATAAAAACTAAAAATAAAATGTTGTTTTTTTTATTTGCTGACCATACACTACTACAAACGCAAAAATTTCTCCAAGCTAATTTACCAGCTAATTTTTTTTGTAAGCTAAGCTAATTTAGTAGGTATGGATAGTGTGACTGTGTGAGACCCATTTGTAAAAAGTCGTCAAATAACGATTTTCGTGGGACTTACCTCCACCATACGGACAACTCAAAGTAATATCTAGGCATGTTTTTTAGTATATACCTATATAATATATTCACAATCTGTATTACATAATAATATTACATATTATAGATTATCTATAAGTACATAAATATAGCTTTTCGAATTTTTGTATGTTTGTATGTATGTCTTAGCATTAGCTAATAATATTATAATTCATAAAAAATATACTATAAATCTTTCTTGATTTTATAGATGTAAAACTATGAATGAAATATTTATATCCATATATGTATACCTAAGATCGTAGCGTCAATACCTACTCAGCCCGCGGAAACATATTATCATATTTATCTACAAATAGGTAGGTAGATTAATTACTACCTATTTGTAGATTCCTATGGTTGTTCCAGTAAAAAACGTAAACAGGTTGTGAATAGTATATACCTATATAATCTTATATATAAAAATGAATCGCAAAATGTGTTGGTAAGCGCATAACTCGAGAACGGCTGAACCGATTTCGATAATTCTTTTTTTATTATATTCCTTGAAGTACGAGGATGGTTCTTATGTAGAGAAAACGTAAACATGTACCACGGGCGAAGCCGGGGCGGACCGCTAGTATATAATATATTCAAAATCTGTATTACATAATAATATTACATAATATCTATAAGTACATAAATAATAAATATAGCTTTTCGAATTTTTGTATGTTTGTATGTAGGTATGTCTTAGCTTTAGCTAATAATATTATAATTCATAAAATATATACTATAAATCTTTCTTGATTTTATTGATGTAAAACTATGAATGAAATATTTATATCCATATAACTAGGTACCTATGTAAACCTAAGATCGTCGCGTCAAGCCCGCGGAAACGAATTTACGAAAATAATAGATATCTAAACTCACCTGCATAAAGTTTCTGAAATGAATCAAGTCGTATTTTTTATTAATACATATTAATAAATAATAATAATTAATAATTATTATTTATTATAAATAATAATTATTTATTATTTATTATAAATAATAATTATTTATTATTTATTATAAATAATAATTATTTATTAATATGATTACAATACTAAGTATATTAACTTATCTTCGAAAATTAGTTAGATATCATTTAAATATGAATCTCTTTTAGTTCTCGTTTCTGAAGTTTCAATGTTCTTTTGTTGTTTACCATTTTCAAAAAAACAATATTAAAACAATATTATTAAAAAATCGGCGCGCGGCACAGCAATTTGAGCATGGTCTACTCGTCTCAACGGAGCGATAGCGTCTGATGTATGAAATAGAATTATGTTTGAAGCTCCTAGAACGTGCGATGCAAGATGATTTCTTGCGTAATTAAAAATATAGTAAGCGCCAAAAGTGTTTTATCGTGATTAAACCAAAACTAAAAGTAATTACAAAAAAGTGGTCCTACAAAGTTCTCACAAATGTTTCAATATAATTGTTTATGAAAAAAATAACATAATAGGCATTACCATGTCAAGTAAAAAACGTAAAAGTGTGAAATTTAGAGGTAACTTCGTGAATTTTTTCTATCGAGTCAATTTCAATATTTTATGTTTTTGATCTGACAATATAATCCAAAATATCATCAAGTTTTACATATATTTTATTTTTTATATTTGGTCTTGAATATTACACGTATCAACTACAAGTTGATTGGTGATTTGACTTTATTCGCGTTCTTAAGTAAGAGTGGCGTAAAGTATAAAGCATATTGTTTTTGGCAAAAGTTTGTTTATTTTCCAAATTTATTATAAAATGAATGAATACAGACACTCGGAGGCTGCTGCGGATGCAAGCTCGATTATGATATAATGTAATTTGACAAGTAAATAATGCAGATATGAATTTGAGGAAAATTAAGTATAGGAAAATAGAGCACACTATAGTGCATAATATAGTTCATTTTATACTCAACCAAACCGTGAATAACACGTTAAATTATTAGAAGCATTATGTTGAAAATATAAAACAAGAGATGTTAAAAGCATAGCCGGTGCAGAGGTAGTGTTAAACACAATTAGTTTGAAAGCGTCTAATAAGTTTATAGTACCTTCACACTTCATACTACAGTTGCCCCCCTTCCTCCCCTTTTTGCACCAATCCTTGTTGTTTATCTGAAATATGACGGAGTTTTGCTTTAATTTTAACACATAGTATTCGGTTAGCTATAGCAGAGCGAGCATCATTTGGATAAAGACAATATTGTTACTAAATTGTATTATTGAACTATGTTATACTTTATCTATGAGCCAAATATACATAGGTATTCTTAATCTGTTGAGTCGAACGCAGATTATGCGTATGGCATACTTTAAAAATGTTAAAACGTATAGATGAATGTTTATTTTAATTATTACCAAATCTATACATTATTATATAATTTGTATTGGGTACAATTTACATAAATAGTTAATAAATCATATGTAACGTGGAAATAACTCAACATCAAATCAGGCTATTTTATTTAGTGATAATCGAACATTTCATTCACTTCAGGCATCTCTAGGCTGCCTTTCCACATTGAAATAAGTGATAACAGTGAAAATGTTTAAACCTGAAAATGGAGTGCAATATAAAATTGTAAAATCCCCATCTATAATGGTGACATTTATTCGACGTCTGGCCTGTCTATTCCACGCCCGCTGTATTCCACGCGTCACTCTATAGGATTCTCTAGCAATTGAATTTGTTGAAAATATTGGCCTCCTGCTTATTTCGTTCGAAATGTTATTTTCTTTTGTTATAAGAGTTTGTAATTGGTTTCGTATTGGTTTGTTTTACGCAAGTCGAATGGTATTTATTTTATTAAATGCAATGATGTAGTTATACACATTATTATTTATTTTTTTATTTAGAGCTACCGTTAAAGTAAAGTCTTGAATTTTTGTTTAAGTATTTCTTAGAGAATATCTATATTATATTCTAAGACGTTCCATACGACGCAATTACGTTGAAAACTATGAAAAGCTTTTAACAGATATATCAATTACCTACCTTGTTCTACTAATGCATATAATATGTATACGTATAACATTAACAGGGTTATGTTTTTTGCTTTTTATTAAAACACTAGCTGTGCCGCGCGGTTTCACCTGCATTGCTCCGCTCCTGTTGGTCTTAGGGTGATGATATATAGCCTATAACCTTCCTCGATAAATGGGCTATCTAACACCGAAAGAATTTCAAATTTCAAATCGGACCAGTAGTTCCTGAGATTAGCGCGTTCAAACAAACAAACAAACTCTTCAGCTTTATAATATTAGTATAGATCATAGTGCTAGGAACTTACGTGCTATCTTCGTTTTGTATTCTATAAAACTGACTTGTTCTTGAAACTAGAAATATTTAAAAAAAATCGTTTAATAATTTATTCGCGTAATACCTACTAATCAATTATCAAACCATAATTACATTGAGACCAATTTGATTTAAATCTGCAATTCTGTCGCATTGGTGATAAGGGATGTCAATTGCTAATTATTAAGTTTTTTAAGCATACTTTTTGTTTTGTTTATATGCCTTAAAATTGTATTGTCTACTTATAACTGTCTCTATTCTTCTATTATAAAAAATCTGTTATTAGGCATGATGTTTAAGGTGGTAGAAAGGGTAAGCTACAAATTAAGAACGAGTGTTATAATTCATACAGCTATAATTTTATGTTGTTACGTTCAAATGTTGCACGACTCATGATTTTAAGCTTCGTGGTAAAATATTTTTATGATTTGCCGATACTGCTTGTCACCATTTACGAAAAAATAAAGTATATTTATATTTTAGAAAAATTACACACCGAAACTTCTTGTAGGCAACCCTAACATGTACCTGGTACTCAATAGTTATTAATTTTAATATCAAAATACTGTTGGCATTCATTGTGAATAGGGTTGGACCTTTTGTTGATATTAATAGATGAATATTAGTAATAAACCGAATGTACTCTGAATAACATAAAGGCTGCATAATTGATGTTTGGTTTAGCGATTAAATTCGCATAATAAGTCATTGTTTACGCATTATTTATGTGTATTAGTTTACGGATTTATTGTGATTTACACAATTGATGTTTTTGTTATTTTTTTATTGAAATACAATAAATTAACATTCTATTATTTACATTATACATTCTAAATTTCTCTAAAATAAAAATATATTAATACAGAAAAATAACGTCTCTACACAATTTTAATTTATCAAAATATTGTTCGATTACTCAACTTCTTTTTCTTTTTTAATTTAAGCATAACCTTTTAATAATACGGTCATCAATTAAGTAGTTCATATAATTATTCAGATATCGAAACCCTCAATACGACTATATGGTACGACTAATTTGAAATCTGGTACCTTTGACGGTTAATCTTTAGGATAGGGTAAGGATAGATTGTCAAAGGCCACTTACACATTTAGCCCGGTCAATTTAAACCAAAAAATGAGGGTACTACTACATAAAGTCCCAACAGGCTGAATTTCTGTGAAGTTGTTGAAAACATAATTATAAACAATGTCTAAAAGTTCCCCATCATTCCCCTGTAAGCTAAAAATTTTATTCACGGTCAAAGGTCAAAAAAATGAGTTTTTCGCGATTTTCAGCAAAACGGTAAGTTTTATCGTAGATATTATAGTATGCATTTATTTTCTTTTCCTAGAAAATAAATGCATACTATAATATCTACGTTTCTGTAAATATCACGGATAGTTCTCCCCAGCGACTCGCTAATAATAACGAAAAAAACGTGCACAATTTAGTCCTACTAAAAACACAAATAACCAATATATTCCCAAAGCAATAAATAAACTCTTCACACAAATCTGCTGGTATTGCAAAAATTACAATCGTTTATTAAATCAGCCGGCCACAATATTAATCGTGTGACCGCACTGTATTGCATTATTTTGGTTTGTCATTGTACTGGAAGAGAGGTGCAACTGACTTGTAGTTTTTAACCGACTTCAAAAAACGAGGTTGTAAATTCGAATGTATGTATATAATCTATTTGAATTTTTATTTATTTATTTGTATGCTGGTGCCTTTTGTGTGGGCGCATTTAAATTTGGCCCAGTTTACTTTATTGATAATTAATATTTTTGAAACTTATCAACACGGAGAGAAGATCTATGTTAAAATTATTTAAAAAAATGGCTACAAGGTATGCTATGGTAGTAAGGTAAGGTATCAAATATCAATTGTAGATTGATGAGATGTAGAGATTTTGTTACAGTACATTTACGAATGTAGAGTGAATTATTATACCAATATCACTAATCATTGAATAAATTTAGTTAGTTAAAGGCATTTTTATTATAGCCTTCATATTGATCTGATTTTCTATTAATAAGCTCTAATTTATCCCATCGTTAACAACATAATATCTATTGATACACTTACACCATTCGTGTAACATTCCACACAATTTACGTATTCTAAAAGCGTTTGCTATCTCCATAATCTACCCAATTATTTGATTTGATATTTATAAAACACATTATCATATAAACTAAACGTATTTGTATGCAAGTCGTACAGTAAAAGCCATTACAACATTTGACCCGTGACGCTTACATACGCACGTCTCCGTACGGGCCGCGATAAAAATGTAAATTTCAGCGACACAGCGCTGCATTTTGTATTTTGTCAGCAAACAAGTTTTTAATTAATTCGCTTATTTATTTGCACGAGTATTGATGGCGATGCGGCGATATTAACCGTGTATTGAGTGCACGCTCTATTCGCGATATAGTTTTCGTATTTTCAACAGAAACTGCTGTGATTGACGATTTAATTATAATAATATAATATAATGAGCTATTGTATTTTAATTCTCAATGCAAAATGATAAAAAAGGAGATTGACTTAATCTCAAGGACTTTAAGTATCTACAAATATTCTATGAACACGTCTAAATTGAACATACATGATTCCCTACAATGAAATTGTAGAAAATAGAGCGATGATGCAGCAGTTAAAAGCGATTGATGAGCGACTTGCTTGAGCCTATATTTGACGTGCTACCCGAAAAAAGATATTCGCGTAATAGTTATAGACACATAATTTATAGACACATTATAATTGTATGTACATAATATGTATTAATAATTTAGGAAACCTCAGTTCACGTATTTCGATCTCCATAGAAACGAGAACAAGCCATCAAATTGCCAAAGGTTCAATGGAATTCCGATCTACAATTAGTCATGTCGTCGTTACTAGACAAATTACATTGATTTCTAAAGTGGTTTCGCTTATTGTAGACTTGTAAAGTACTATGTGAGAAAGCTAGGTTCACTGGAGATTAGCAATCACGCGTGAAAGTATTAGCTCACTACGTTATTTACTGACGCTCTCGGTTACAGTCCACTGCTTCAGCTATAGGGTTGTCGATTCTTGTAATATATATCTTGAGGTGTCCCTTCTAAGTGGGAAGATTAGCTTAGTTTGTGTCTCTAGTTTTTGTTCTATAGTGTGGTTTAAAAATATGTGATTATTGATAAAATAATTTAAGTATAAGTTGTTAAAAATCAATACTGTTCAAGAAATGATTGTTTATAGAGATTATAGCTAAATTAAACATCTACATTATTCAAGTCACTAATTGTGCTTATTTTTTACAAAAGTAGAGCTATGAAGGTATGTAAAATATGATTCCTTTACAATGGCAATTAATTCTATCAAAGATAATAATATAATATATAAAATAACAAATTTAATCAATGTGATTTGTTAATATTATGTTAATATTACTTAACTTTCAACCTAAGGCAAAATTTTTCATAATAACATCAGTAACAATACATTCGATATAATTTAATTCCTCAAGTTGACAACCCTATCATTGTCCCGTCTGAATTCGTCGACTTCGATTTGTCGATATCGTCTTTAGTGGTTTCAATTTAGTGCTCAGACTTGAGAATCGGGTTTCTGAGTAATAACACGTACGGTACAATCGCTTACTGAAACTCATTTGCTGCCTTGCAATTAGTAAGCATAGACTTCAATTAAAACGCTTTTTAAATGTTACCCGTTTTTCAATTTTGTTTCCTCTCGATAGCTATTTAGATTGTTCACACACACATAAATTTCCACCTTTTCTTTTCCTGCAAACGAATCCATTCAGAGCAGAGGAATTACATCTTCATGATTCTTTTGTTAGCTAT
>CAJQZM010040744.1:0-19379 GCA_907164665.1 Colias nastes | reverse complement strand
CTTAAACAGTAACATGAATCATCTACGCTTGCGAGTCGTGAAAATCGTCATATGGTGGGGGCGATGACCCGTCCGTTGACCCTGGTACAATATTATATTATTACCTTCCATAGGTAATTGTGCCTACCTCAACACGCATGCGCGACACGTGTGCATGTGTGCACTGTCCATGCGTTGGTGGGTTGCATGTGTGCGTCATAACTATGACTTGAAGACGTGCATTCTTATAAATAGTAGTCAATTAGTAAAATTGCACTAAGCCTCAGTAAGCTTCCTGATATGTTCCGTTTAGCTTATCTGACAGTTAAAATAAATAAATATTTCAGGACAATTTTCACACACGGCACGATCTGATTCCATACTAAGCCTTCGCTTGTGTTATGGAAACCAGATAGCTGATAAACATACATTTTTAATTTTAAATAAATACTTATATAGATAATTAACACCCAGACACAGAACAAACATCTATGTTCATCACACAAATATTTGCCTCGGGTGGGAATCGAACCCACGACCTCTGGCTTGGAAGGCAGGGCCACTACCAACGAAGCCAACCGGTCAGTCAAATGACAGGTAATAATGCCTGAAAACTACGTGCTATTATATGTATAGGACTTATTTTAGAATTTTTACCGCAATACCATTAATTGTAAAAATAATCATTTATTACATTTACAGCAGTATAAACATGTGGGATGATCAAATAAATATAAAGAAGCTTGTAAATTTCAGAAAATTTTATATTAATTCTTAATAAAGCATATTTTCAGTTTACTTTTCACTTTTTATCTTATTTTGATATTAGACTAGTAAATTTAATTCAATGATCTAATAAAAACATAGGTACGTATAAAATTTTAATTCGACGCAAAATTATTAATCTATAATTTTGAGTACTTAAACGTATTTTTATAATTGAAGAATTATTTACACTCCATTGTTTAAAGCTAACTTAATTAACCCTCTTCAAAATTAACAAAAAGTGAAGTAAAAGTAATTAAATTTGTATAAAAAAACTTATCTGTTTTACGATAAAATAAAATCGATTTTATGCTTTAAGCACATTTGGGTCTGTAATAACTTATGCACTTACAACTTACGCGGTTGCAAAGAGCTTCCGTTAAGTGTTAAGTGATAAACATAAAGCAGTGTTGTTACTATTAAATATCGATAAAAATTATACTTACCGGTTTTCAAAAATATTTATCGACAAATAAAACACAACTTTTGCTTTAATTTTCCAGACATAATTAATATGTTAAATAAGTTCAAAATTTCGACATAACAACATATCTCGAAATTTATTAAAGTATGAATAGATTTAAATATAACAAAAAAAGACTGATTACATTAAGTCTCTACTTCGTTAATAATATTAAGCAAAAATGTATATTTGAATAGAAATTCTTCGTATCATATTCTTTGAGAATACAGCCTTAAGATAAAAATGAAAGGTATCGAGAATCAGGTCACGTTATTTAAATAATATTATAAAATAACTTATAATTAACGATGTTTTATCCAGCTATTTATGAAGACCACGTGTAGAGACAATCGTCTTGACACGTATTTCACACAAAAAAAAGCATTGGGCGGAAAGAGAATTTATTTTTGACCAATTTCGATGGCTTGTGGTGTATCAAAAACTTTGTATCTCTATTTTATTGTTTTTTGTACAAAAATTGTTTTTCATAATTTGAATTGCTGTAGATAAGGCCCAGGTTTATTTTATCAACAATAACGTAACATGGATTGTACCTATACCCATTTCAATATCCTTGTTATAAGTATTTAAAGGTCGAAGTATCAATCGTCTTTAAACATCCTAAATGGGAGCAATTTAAACACCATTAATCATAATACGATAACAATCAAAGAGATATCTTCATAAAATAACGCTGTTAATAAACAACCTTTTCCACACATGGCATCGATAAACCGCACATCACTACTTTACATAAGCAACAGTCTTTCCGTTTAGTGTTGTGTTTCGTGGCGATATCGATGTCGGTCATTCGATATTCTTGCATCATTCGGGCCGAGGATACGGTTTTGCTCCAGATCCTAAGGAAGTCTAGTCAACTGAATAGTGTTATATTTAGCACCTTATCATGGTGTAATATTGGCGTAAACTAGAAGTACCGGAAAAAGCACCCTTTGTGTAAATGCAGGATAGGTAAAAACCACAGTATATTAATCACTAGCTGCGCCCCGCGGTTTCACCCGCATGGCTCTGCTCCTGTTGGTCTTAGAGCTAGCGCGCACCACGACTTTATGCAGCGTGATTATTTTATCGCAGAAATACAACCTATGAGTTACTATGACAATGCGCGCACATGCGAATAAATAATCGCAGCGATTTTAAAATTGTGATTTGTCACATTTTGCTGCGACTGCTCGCGACGCGATTGTCGCGAAATTTTCGCGTATTCGTATGGTACCGAGCGCACTGCGATCATAAAATCGCACACTCGTGCCCGGCCGGCACTTCACTTGTGTTTCGTCTGTCCAACAGTAAACATCATAGTGTTATAGGTATTGTTTGGTAAACACAAGGTAAACATAAACTCAGTAATCTGTCAAAAGTTTGAATTTATTTATTTATTTATTGTGCAAGAAACAAAATATAGATACATAAAGGTTACAATAATAAAAAAAAAATAAAAAAGCACAAAGGGCGGCCTTTTGGCGGAATTTTCATTCTATAATAGCCAAAGAATTTTTTGGGATACATCCATATCAGAAATATATACCATACATGGAAGTTCATTGTATTTCTGATAAAAGAAACCTTTGACAATTTTATCTGCTGTAAAAGAATGAGTCCAATATTGACGAATTTTCTTTTTTTTTTCTTCTTATCCTCCGAAGTAGTAAATAAAGACAAGCAACTTGTACGAAATCCATGATGAAAGTGAGTAATGATCACTATTAAATTATCGCTGTGCGCGCACCGTACTCTCTGCGATTTTCTACAGCGCGATATTGAAATCGTGTCGCAAAAATTAAAATCGTGGTGCGTGCTTGGCCTTAGCGTGATGATATATAGCCTATATATAGCCTTCCTCGATAAATGGGCTAACACCGAAATAATTTTTCAAATCGGACCAGTAGTTCCCGAGATTAGCGCGTACAAACAAACAAATAAACTCTTCAGCTTTATAATATTGTATAGTATAGATTTATATGTTTATAGAATTTGAAGAAGAAACATACAGAACGAACTTTTCATAATATTCAGGGATTAGTTGCAAGATCGTAAGACGTAAAAAGCAATTAAATTTTTACACATCGGCTATGCTAAATTTCATTGATATTTGTTAAGTTTCAACAACAGTATAAACATAGATACTTAAAAAAATTACAACAATATAACCTTGTGTTTAAATTTACGCGAGTAATATACATTTAGAAATTATAACAAAGACAAACGGATTCTATAGGAGCCAAAGTCCGTCTCCCCGTGACCACGCTCGCTAAAAAGTGTTCGAAACGTCCGCGTCGGGTAAATAATATAATTATTAATAAAACGCGTTTAAAACACGTTACATTATTTAATTTCTAAACAATATTAACTAAAAATTTAATTCAAACCTTTCCATGACCTATAAAAATAAACTTAGATGTCTAGAACATTCGTATTACCTAAATAATTATATTTCTAACTTGAATCGAGTCTGGGAACATTGTTACCGTATTTCAACATTGAAATAGCATATTGAGTTAAAAACAAAAGCTTGTAATAAAATTTGGATGGCCCATGAAGCTGATTGCTAAAAAACTTTCCTCTAAGGAAAAAGATTTTCATTCTTTTATTAGAAAAACAACCACTTATGTTATTTATTTTGTGTAATTTATCCTCTTACGAAGTTTTTTTAATGTTTTTCGGCGTTTTTGTGAATTTTTCCATTGCTTTGTTTACTTCAGTTCTTTGTTGGATAACTTATCTATTTTTATGTTTATTTTACTGTACAAATAAAGTCATATTTGAAGTGAAACTTCTTTATCGGGGTTGGAAAAAAATTTAGTGTAACATTTTTTCGTTACGCGTGTCATTTTTCCGTTACGCGCCATCCTTTTCTTATCCCTACCACGCGTGATTCGACGTATTTCTGTAAAGTTGCATATAGTAAATTTTTTTTTGAAAAATAAGGTCATAAAGAAGTTTCACTTCTTACGTAGGTATGTACACTAGTACACGCACACATTTTTTTTTCTTAGTTTTCAAATATGTATTTCGAAAGTAAAATTGAAGATTGAGATACTTAGGTACTTTGGCCCGCTTAAAGTTTAAACATATTGTTATTATTTTATCTTCCTAATAACTAGACATCGGATTATATGCATTTGCATATTTGCATATGCAAATGCATAAAACTCTCTAATTACGGCGTTAGTGCATATTTTAGCCTTTTTCCCCAATCGTGCATATTTCGTTAAGTAGCGGGAGTTTTGATTGGTCGACTAACCTTTATTAGCCAATCAGAACGCTCAGCGAGTAAACAAACCCTATTTTGGCCAATGACCTATTATACTAGTAGACGCGGCATACGCCAACATCATTGCACTAAAAAACAGCGTAATTAATACATACCTACTTACTAACGCATTATCACCAATACAGTTGTTCTCTCTTTCACTCTCACGCACGAGACATAATACATGTCTCACTCATGTACTTCGTAATAACAACTGCCGATTAAAATATAAAAAAAACGTCCAGCCACGACGCTGAATGGTGCGTGACTAAGTGAAACTCGGGCACTTAGCTGAGTTTTTTCTTGCCAAAATAGAGAGCGGGTAACGTATCTAGCTTTTTTATATATCATAGATTTTGGCATAGTAAAATGGCAAAAAATTACAAAATGGGCTCCATTTTAAGTAAATTTTGAGCCATTCAAAATAGGGCTAGATTACCCTTTTGGGACTAAAAACTTAAAACACGGGTTGAATTCCAAAAAAGGGCTAGATTTAGCCCGGAAAGGTCTAAGGTGGCGACACTGGGCTCGCGGGTGACAAACGTCACAAATTTGCGCTCGAAAATTTGGTAAAAATGCTTAATTGTATATTGGCACAAAAACTATACTTAATTTCAAGAAAATTTCACTGTTTTTGTACAATCTTTGATTTAAATATACAGGGTGTCCCACTATCGGTATACTAAGCGCGAAGGGGCTTGTTGTTTTGCATACACTGATCACGTAAAAAATACTTAAACAAAAAAATTTCGTCAAAATTTTTTTGGAAAATTTTTCTTTAAAATCCATGTTTTCTTCTCTAACTTCGCGCAGCCAGCATATACCGCTTAGCTAATGTGGGCATTTTATCAATGAAAACATAATCTTAAAAGATAGCTCACGTGCGGGTTGCAAAGTTGGGCGGGTTGCTTGTTAGGGGTCTACACATAGAGTTTTAAGAATTCATCTATTTGAAAAAAAAATACGTCTGGAATTTTTAAAGTATTTTTTACGTACTCAGCGTATGCAAAACTATATACTCTTTTGACCTTAGTATACCAACAGTGGGACACCCTGTATAAAAATAATAAAAGATTTGATTTTGTATTGTGCATATTTTAGGCATATTAGTCGTTTTTAGTGCATATTTCGGCCTTTTTAGTGCATATTTGCATGCATATTTTGGCATTTTGTTAGTGCATATAATCCGATGTCTACTAATAACTAATGACTACATAGTATAAAACAAAGTCGCTTTCTTTGTTCCTTTGCATGCTTAAATCTTTAAAACTACGCAACGGATTTTGATTCGGTTTTATTTAATAGATAGACTTATTCAAGAGGAAGGTTTTAGTATATAATTTATTAGGTTTTAGACAAAGCGGGCGATGCCGCAGGCGGAAAGCTAGTAATAAATAAGGACAGGATTTCAACTCTCTGTCCAATTAACAAAGTGCATTTTCCATTCACATAAGATGAAACAACTAATTTATTAATAAGCGAAACAGAACAGAACACGGAAGGCTTGTAAATAAACCAATCGAAGTTTCTCGAACTTTGCAATTTCCTCCTTTGATTGGGCTTTTACTTAACAAGCCTGGAGATGTTTCATCAAATTTTATGTTAGACTTCGGAAAGTCTTAAAGAGTATGGCGTTTATCGAAGGAAATATTTTAAATACTATGTAAATAGGCTATCGAAATCAGTTTTTGATTGGAAGTTGGCTGCAATAACATGATTCTGCAAAGTTTTGTTTTGAATATACTTATCATTTAAATTTTCAAAACTATAGATTTAATTTAAAACCTAACGTTTAGCTACAATTTATTCATTTTTTTGGCAAAAGCGATGATGTTGATAGGACATTTCGGTGTATCCATTACAGTCGAAAAAAAAAATAATAATTGTTATTTTTTTAATGTACTATTAGGTACAGTCTATATTATCCTATTAATACGAAATCAACGTTTTCATTGAATTAATATAATCCAATAACTCTTTACAATTCGTCCATATACATTTTGTTTCAACTAACTCAATAAATTTTCAATACAAACGATTTTCTCGAATTAGCGAATCATTCGATCCTATGAAACAAATAATATTTTGTTAGAATTCAAAAGCTATTGAATCATTTTTAACGTTCATTCATACAAATCCATTTGTCAATTACACAGCAAAATGTCACGCGATTATTAACTTATCGTGTTAAATAAATAGATAGAATTTAATGACTATTTTCCTTTGTCAATATCGATGGATTCGCTGAAATTGGAAGGTACTGTAAAATGTTTGGAAATTTCTTGTCGTTAAGCGTAATTAATAACGATTTAGTGTTATTTTAGGAAAATATTAATTATCTTTTTTACTTAAGTTATCAGATTTTCGTTTTAGCTTTTAGATCAAAAAATAGACTGTTCTATGTTCTATTATAACTTGTACTAACTAAATGGACTTTATTTCAGATATAAGTTCTTATAATATTTTGTTAAAATTATGAATGTATAGGTAAAGTAAGGTACAGACTACAGACTGAAATCGTCGTTTTATAAAAGTCCTAACAATTACTTATTACAAAGAATTACATATATTATTGTATTACAACAATCTACCAACATTTGCATTAATTCACGATCAAAACCCCATATACTAAGTACCTACCTACCTACCTACCTAAAATTCTCAACAAGTCTAGCGTTTCCAAGATACCTAACGCACTTTATAACCTATCAGGAACTAGCCTAAACTTTATATAAAAATCTGAATTCCCGCCTTGTAAACAGGAACCGATCGATGCAGCGAGGTAAACACACGGCGGTTGCCATGGCGACCGCTACGGACCACCCCCGCCCCCATGCACCGCACCGGCCGCGGCGCGTCTGTTTATTATGACGCCGTGTTCTGACCGGCTTTAATGCGGTTAAAAAGTGTAATCGAACGAATATTGTTGATATTTTAGGTTGTGAATAGCTTGATTAACCATCAAGCTAAGTATCTGTGTAATAAATTTGGTTTTAGAGCTGTTAAAACGTGTTGGAAGGCGAATACTAAATATAACATAGTCAAACATTACTTAGGTAGTTTATTCATTGATTTCTTTGAAGGCAATTATTATTTCTTACAAGAAAATTTGGCTCACCAGATGTTTACGATCATTTTATTACGTACTCTTCACAATTTATTAAATTCCTCGTACTTACCTGGAAAAGAAAAATATTTAAATTAGCTTATACTGTCTACATTGAATACTCAAATTCCATATAATTTGTTTCAAATAAATTTTAATGTTAACTATAAGACAATTACATGTTAGTACAAAAACATGTTTACTTTCAACAACAATCTACCAATTATCACGAAGTCTCTCTAAAAAGTTCTAGACCAAAATGACGAACAAATATTATGTTACAAGTTACAAAACGGTAAAATTATTCATTTGTAAGCAAGCATAAATAATTTGACTTTTTTTAATACTCGCGATTACGTCCAAAATCCCAAATAAAATGGCAATCGAAAATCCCACCGCATTTCAACGTAACAAAAATTACATCCGAAACAAACGTCTCGAACAATACCCGCAAAATAAATACGATCCCAATAAAAAGGTTTCGTCCAAACAATTTGTATGTAACATTTATACATTCATCTTCCACAATATAGCATTTTTTCCTATAACAAAAGCACCCTGCTTTGTTCGCTATAGAACGGTCAACTTCGAACTTTAGTTAAAATTTATAATTTTATTACGAAATTAGCTTCCATAATTTATTTGGAAGTTTCTACGACCTGTGGGCATTAAAGGGTTTAATGGCGTCATTTAATATTATAAACGAACAATGTAAAATTACTAAATTTGTTAATGGAGTGCGTGACGAACTAGATGTTATATTTTATGTCCGTTATTTTATAATTTTTTAATAAAAATACGAATGAATTATTAACGTCCTTAAGATACCTAATATTTGGGTAAATAGTACGATAATAGACTCTTCAAACGAGCAATGTATCATATATACTAGCGACCCGCCCCGGCTTCGCACGGGTGCAATGGCGGCCGGCCGGTACCGCCGCAAACGCTACGTCCCGCAATTTTTAAATCTGTAATATCTTCGAAAATATTCACTTAAATCATACGGTGTAAAGGGCCATATAAATCTATATTAAATGAACAATGTATTCAAGGTATTTAATTGGTTAAGGATTAATGCTGTATTGGTTAAAATCGCTTCGAAAATTTACCATTATTTGTCGTAAAAAGTAAATGACAAAAAAAAGTTATTGTGGGTTATCCATAAGAGATAGACATATACCATCACGGACTTTTCTGTAGACCTTTTCAATGTGTACAATACTTAGTACATTATTTTGATAAAACTCGTAGGGTTCAGCCTGCGTTTGCAATGTAAGCGGAAAAAATGTAATTATTTACGACATCACATTAGAAACCTCAAAAATAACAGTACTTCTCCACTATTTAATGGATGTTATTATACATATAAACCTTCCTCTTGAATCACTCTATCTATTAAAAAAAACCGCATCAAAATCCGTTGCGTAGTTTCAAAGATTTAAGCATACAAAGGGACATAGGGACATAGGGACATAGGGACAGAGAAAGCGACTTTGTTTTATACTATGTAGTGATAATTATATACAATAAAAATTTGTAGGTACAGCCTACGTTTATCGGTAAAAATAAACCAAGAAGTTTTTTAGTTAAATCGTGATAAACAAACTAATATTCCTCCTTTAATAATCTAAATTCTAAGTTATCAATTTAACACACAAGTGTCAAAGCTTTGCCTATATAGCCTATAACTGCCACTATTCGGTGCAAATTATTCACACCGTTAATAATTATGTATAATAAATTGTGTGGAATTGTCGGAATTGATACGAAATTATATTTGTTAGCGGACCATTTAGTGTTCATGGTTCAATTAATTTCGATTGAATGTGTAAATTGTGTTCCAATGAATTGTTATTTACATAAATATAATCTACTGTGTTGAACATTTTGTTTGGCGTACAAAAGACGGTATTAACGTGGATAATTTTTATTCAACTTTACTTTAATTAATGATTTTATCTTTTAATCCTCCTTGATTAGAATATAATCCATATTGACACATTTAATTCACGATAATCAAACACACGAGACAAACACGATAGACATGATTTACCTTAGACCGCGTCACCGCTCTCCATCAGGTGGGACTGTGGTCAAATGTCTACCTATCTTATAAAATAAAAATAAAACATTTGTAAGAAACAATTTAACAAATGCGTGAGAAATCAACAGATAACGAAGTAAAAAGATATGACAAACTGTTTTAATACTGTAGGCTGTAACCATACAACGTATTACCACGTATTACACCCTTGCAAATACACGCATCCATTTCTAATACATTAAAAGTCGCATAATTATCAAGCCCATACCGTTGACCTATATCTGCTAAATGTTTCATACGCCCACGCCGGCGACATAATAAAATTGTCAGTAGTAAATGTTATTACAGCAAGATTGAAATGCGTTAGGCTGATTACTTACGAGGCTGTAAAACGCTACGGTGGTGACGGGAAATGTAGTTCATAAAGATTAATACACAAGAAAATAAGAGCATATTCTAATACTAGAGAATAAAACGTTATTAAATAATAAATATGTCAGCATTAATATATTATAAAGCATAAATACAGGGTGTTTTGCACATGGACCGACATGATTTTTGGGGGTGGGGGGGGTCATGTGCTATTTTCCCCCGTGAGACCCAATATCCTAAGTCTCACGGTATTCTAGATATGTTTTTTTTTTTTTTGAAATCTACGCGAAATCTTGCCTTTAAATCGTCCCTACTTTTTTGTTTGTGGTTATAATACCACAAAATAAAGTATGCTTGTATTCTACAATGTTTTCTTATTCTAAATAAATCATTAAGTACATGTTACAATTGATATTCACACAAAAACTTCTGAGGTTTCAAAGTGGTAAATCGATGTAAATGTTATGAAAAGTGACAACTTATCAATTCGTTTAAAAAAAAACTAAAGTTCATTTTGAATTTAGCTTTGTTTAAAAAAGTTCTTTACTTATTACCCTTTCTAACGATATGCTACATGACAGAAATAATACATCAGGGGTCGACCTAAGAGATACTTTGTTGCTAGGGTCAAGATAATATTAAGCTGAAAAGAACAGATACCACACTTTGATCTTAGCCAAAAGGCCGAGAAGTGATCAAATTTTAGCCATGAAGGCATAGCAAATCTGCACAATTTGCATCACTGGGAGAAAAGGGGCCAAAATCCGCAAAAAAAAGGCAGACTCCTTTCAGCGTAAATGTTTGGGCTGGTGTTATTGGGCGAAATCTTGTCGGCCCATATTTTTTTTCCAGAACGACTCAATGGATACAATTATTTAGAGTTTCTTCAAAATGATTTACCTGATCTGGTACTACCAGTTTTAGAAGAAGATGTCCCAATTGTTTTTCAAAATGATGGCTGTCCGGCACATTAGCAACGAACGCGGGTACGAAAGCATTTAGATAATGCATTTCCAAACTCGTAGATTGGTAGAGCTGGCCCCATTCCATGGCCAGCACGGTCCCCAGATTTGACACCCCTGGATTTCTACGTATGGGGATGTGCAAAAGAGTTAGTGTATGCAACAGAGGTGCCCGCCCACAAAAGAAATTTTAGTGGAACGAATAAACACAGCATTCGTAGAAATGCAAGAGGAAATGCGGCTTTTAACTACAACCTCGGAAATAAGAAAAAGGTGTCGTGCATGCATTAGGTGTGGAGGCGGCCAATTCGAGCAAACTTTGTAATTTTAATTTAATAAAAACAACTTAACATAAAAAACGTATTTTCATTATCTTGACCCTAGCAACAAAGTATCTCTTAGGTCGACCCCTGATGTATTATTTCTGCTAAAAGCCGAGCTGGCTGAACTACATATGAAATACATTTATAGTGAAGACAAGTGCAAAGCCCTCCAAGACGTTGTGGACAGCTTCCAGCAGTGCTCTAGTGACCATGAGATAGCTCTTAGCCGTATCGCTGAGTTGGAATGTAGCTTAATGGAAGTGCAAGAGGACAATCCCAAGCGGCAATGCAACACACCAAGTAGTCTTCATGATGAATTAGTTGAATGTGGACAGTTAAGTGGCTCTGTAAACTTTAAAAAAATCAATTTCTCTTCACATAAGAAGTTGAAAAAATACCTTAGATTAAGTAAGTTTATCAAGCGTACCCAATCAATTGTTAGGAAGAGTTCTTTAAAAAATGTAGTTCAATTAGAGAAAGTCAATAAAAACCTGGTTCAAGAGTTAGACAAATATCATAGGGACCTAGAATATTATAAAATCTTGTATGATGTAGAAACAAATGAATTAAAGGAGAAGATAGACTCTTTAAGTCTTATGTTAAATGATGTCAACCAGAAATATTCTGCTGCTCAAATACAAATAAACGAGCATATACAACAGGCAGATGACTTAATTAAGTTGAGTACTGAAAATATGGATCGCTTTGAGTCGCTGACCAATAAATATGTATGTCAGTGTTCAAAAAGTGACATTGAGCAAACGTCGCCCCATAAGCTTGACTGCACAGACATACATAGTGTAAAACCCGTGACAACAATTTCAACTAGTAAAACTAAACACCTTTCCGAGCAGGAAATTATTGTGTTGTCAGATAATATTGGTCAGGGTTTTGGCGCTATGCTCAACAATTTAGGGCTTAAAGTCACTAATATTTGCACTCCTAACAGTTCATTTAATTATATAATCAAATCACTTGATCATTTCAGCTTTAATAAGAATAATATTGTAATTATACTTTATGGAGATAGTTTAAATGTAAAAAATAAGGATATTGATGTAGGATTTCAAAAAATGTTGGAAATTAGTAGTAAGACTAAATGTAAATTTATGTTGTGTACATTGCCATACCTACCTGGTTTGACACAAGAACAAAATAGATTAATTCATAATATGAATTTAAAATTGTATAATGTAACAAATCATCATCGTGATGCATTTATTTACTTTGACATTAATTTGTGTATTAAATCTTTTGCTTTGACAAAGAATACAGTGTATCTGCCATCTAGATATAAGCGAGAACTTGCTATGTTAATAGCATATAATATTAACCAGTCTGGTACATGTTCGGTATCAGACCCTGGATCTACTATAATTTTATGTAGTAGTAATTATATACACCAACCTAGTGTTGATAGAAAATCTAGCCCTAAGCTAGATTTAAACTAGTATATAAGACAACAGCTAAGCAGACTTTTTCTATTGTACATCAAAACATTCAAGGCTTGGCTAGCAAATTATTAGAAATAGAATTGTTTTTAAATCATAATAGTATTAAGGTTTTTTGTGTAACAGAACATTGGCTTAAACAATGTCAGTTGTTAATAAATATTGATAATTATAAATTAAAAAGTATATACTTCAGGACATATGCTATTCATGGAGGTTCTCTTATGTTTGTACATAATAGTGTAAAATGCAAAGAACGAACTGACATTGTTAGTCTTTCTGTAGAACGGAACATTGAACTGTCCTGTGTTGAACTGGAGCGTTACATTATTGTTTGCGTTTATAGACCCCCTTCCAGTGACTTTAATATGTTTGAGACAGTCATGGAAGAAATATTAAAGCGTTTAAGTAGGAGTAAAAAAAAAGTTATAGTATGTGGTGATTTTAATATTGATATACTTTTACAAACACAAACGGCAACACGAATTGTTAATTTGTTTCAGTCATTTAATCTGTATAAACTTTTTAATGAACCCACACGAATTACACCTACTTCTGCAACCTGTATTGATAATATATACTGCGACTGCATCTGTTTAGAGAAAAATATTCTCAATACACTCACTTCGGATCACTGTGGCCAGAAAGTAGTTTTTGAATGGGATTGCTTACCTGAATTTAAAAGAATTAATGTTAGGCCTATAACTAAAAAAGGCATTAATAAATTTAGAGATAATATTAATAAAAACCTGCCCGTACTGAATGATCAATCCTGTCATAATAATCCTTGTGAAATGTTTAAAAATCTTTTTAATTTAGTTCATAATGAATTTGAAAAAATATTTAAAGTTAAATCTTTAAATATTACCAAGGATTTACCATTTAGTAAATGGGCGACACCTAGCATACATAGGTGTAGGATTGTTCTTTATGAGTTATATGGTATGAAGCAATATAATAAAGATCCATCTTTTCTTAGTTATGTTAGAAATTACTCAAAAACTTTTAAAATTGTTTGTTTTACTGCGAAGCGTTTGTATATCAGGGATAAAATACGCGACTCGGATAATAAAGTTAAAACAGTTTGGTCTATTATTAATGGTGAAATGGGTAAAAGCAAATCAAGTAATACCATAAAACTTGTAAATAATGGCATGGTTATTGACAAAAATGCTGATGTTGCGCTTGCTTTTGAAGATTTCTTTAGTAGTGTCCCTGCTAGCATTACTAATAATTTAAATTCGTCTTCAGTACTTGCAGAGACCTTTTTGAGGGACCATGTTGCGGGGTGCAGTACATTATTTGAATTGCGTCACGTAACTGCTAATGATATTGTTACAGCATTTAAGACACTTAATTTAAAAAATACTTGTGATCTTTGGGGAATGTCCGTAAATTTAGTTAATCTGTAGTATCGTTAGAAAGGGTAATAAGTAAAGAACTTTTTAAAAAAAAACTAAATTCAAAATGAACTTTAGTTTTTTTTTAATGAATTGATAAGTTGTCACTTTTTATAACATTTACACCGATTTACCACTTTGAAAGCTCAGAAGTTTTTTTGTGGATATCAATTGTAACATGTAATGATTTATTTGGAATAAGAAAACATTGTAGAATACAAGCATACTTTGTTTTGTGGTATTATAACCACAAACAAAAAAGTTAGGACGATTTAAAGGCAAGATTTCGCGTAGATTTCAAAAAAAATACAAAAAAACATATCTAGACTACCGTGAGACTTAGGATATTGGGTCTCACGGGGGAAAATAGCACATGAGCCCCCCCACCCCCCAAAAAATCATGTCGGTCCATGTGCAAAACACCCTGTATATTATATTTACAACTTGCTAAATTCGTAAGTAAATCCTTTACCAACTACCACCTGCAAAAGTACATTTAATTCTATTTTTTTCAGCATTGATCATATAAATCAGAATTCCTCTTCTTTGTCTAACATAATAATATAACATAACAACACAACATGATAGACATCTATGTATGCTAAAATATTTAAAACTACGTCACATATGTTGCAGCGTTTTTTTTAAATACATAGATAGAGGTTCTTGAAGGAGGTTTTAGTATATAATTTATTAAGTATTCTACAAAGCGCGTGAAAAGTAAGCTTTTTTATATACGATAAACAGCTCGGTTTGTAATCAGCTTATTTCAAAATAACGTTAAGCACGGACACGTCCAGAGGGAAGTAATCTCGAATAAATCAACCAACTAATACTTAAATGGGCTATTAAGTATTTGTTAACTTCACTTTAAACCTCATTAAATACTTTACAACGGATTAAAATCGCAATTTGGTTAATGTATTGTTTTGAGTGTTATGAATAACCGCGAATAACTTCAAATAATTTGCTTTAATATTAAACACGAGAAATTTTGCGATTTAAACAGTTAAATTATATTATCTAGGTATAGAAGTGTCCATACCTTAAAATGCATAAAATATATCGCACAGCTTCAATTTCTGTTTTGTAAAATCAAAATTATTGTGTCAATACTAATGGTTTATTCAATAACTATTTTCACAAAATTTAATAAGATCATAAGTAATTGATATGAGTCTGTCGAGATAATTTACCCAACTGCGTCGAAGAAAAAAGGAGTGACATAGCGTTGGTAACAACTAAAAGAATTACATAATAAAAAAACCATAGCAACAAAATATTGTTACAATTAACTCGTGAGTCATTGTTAGAATTTGAATTCAACAATTTTTATCTTTACCGTAAAATCTTTAACGGACGCTACGCAAGAACAATGTGGGTACCCATGTACAAATTAAATAGCGCAATTTGAACCTAATTGCGTTGTAATAAGAGCCATGGAATGCGTTAAGTTTACTGGGGGTCATAAAAATAAAGGGATATAAAGATAGCAGACGTAGACCGAGTGCTGGTTGGCGTTTGTTTATTTTATCTGTTCTCAACTTGAACACTTTTTCGGTAAATATATTAGAATGAATGTTGAGACTTTGAATTGGTTTAATAATTAATTTAATATGTTGAATTATAAGGTGATAGGATTATAATATTCTTATTTTTATTGACTGCGCAATTATAAAACTTGGGTTTAATTAATTTTTTGTACTGACTAATTATTTGAATTAAATTTAGTACAGGACAATCTTTCAATGCGATAAGAATACATGTAATATTTATAAAAGAAGTATCCTATCCCATTTAATTGATTTTTACGCCATATACGAGAAGAAAGAATAAACTGATGAGTTTATGAAATAACCCGCCAGCTCTCTGACTATAAAATCTACGGGAGGTCTTCATTACATGAATGCTGTGACTCAACACAACACTTTAACGACATTTCAACTAGTGCGTTATAAAATAAAAACTAAAAATAACTTTCATAATAACGTTCAATGCACTGCAAAGTTATATTTTTGATACTTATGTAAAATAAAATAGATTTGGTTATAAAATCCGATATTTATCACACTTATTTTGGGGGTTGATGAAAAAAAGACGTACTGAAAATCTTTATAAATATTACTTTCCTTTGGAAAATGGTCCACAAATCACTAGCCGCAGCAATTCTGATAACATGCCATTATACGAAACGTCTAGATTACCATAAACAAATACATTTCTACCCACTGAAATCGCATACCCATAATTAACGTCAAACCAAGTAATTCGTTATTAGGACTGAAATATCCGCCTGGCAACAGTTTAATAAGCGGTTAACTCGCTTGCAAACGAGATTGTCAACGTCAAACTTTACGTTATACAAATGTGGCTTTTGACGGAGTTATTACAAGGGGTGCGTAGCCTTATCAAGATCATAACGAGTATAGATTACGTCGATGTTGTTGGACTTGAGTTAAACGGGATATGTGTGAAATGCCCGGTTCATATATGACTATGAGTTTCGTAGCAGCGAAGTTCCAAGTAGATGTGATGGTAATGAGTAAAGTTGTAAGTATGTGGTAATATTGTCAATTTAAATGTGTTAGCTCATTGTTTACTTAATTTTAAACTTTTTGTTTATCACTTATGTAATTAAGAATGCCATAGTTTTAAAAATATAGTGTGTTTGATTTTAAATACCTAATAAGTAATTTAAAAAATACATCAGTTATCACAAAGCTTCATAACTATATGCTATTATTATAATAGCTCAACATTATTGAAGCTTAATCCGCATATTACCGCATTACTACTGAAAAACGCTTTTAACAAAGCCAAATCACCATTATCGAAATGATGACGTTTATCACAACGCGACCATGCTTGTAAAGTGTTCGAAACGGCCACGTCCGATGAATTAATGATGAATAAATCTTTGTTGAATATGGGAAAGCAATCCAATTTTGGTCTTGGTTTGTTGTTTTGTTTGAACAAGCCCATTCCATATTAGCTTACTGTGACGTTAGAGGTGGCTGTTGTTTTACGTGTAAAGCGCAAAACTGTTCATTTATTCATGGTGAATTAATATTTTCTTGGTTTAAGTTTAGTCTATGTAAACGATGAAAATCAAATACTAGTCGAATGAAATTCTATTGTAAATAACATCATAGAATGCATTATATCTTTATCAGTTATCACACTAATAATAATTTTCAACAGTGTCGAAGTGCACAAAGTATATAACAAATATAGCTAATTTATAAATCATCTAAGTATAAAATTTTAAATTATTCTCACCATTAATATTACACAAATCCCTAGACGTCTTACACAATGCCTAATTCAACTATGAACGACGACGTATATTTTTAATTCTACCGCCATTAACTCGAAACCACGAGAGAATACCGGTTCCACGTGACCTTGAGATCATAAACCATTTTTTGTGGAACAGTTTCATATTTTATTAGTCTTTATAGCAGAACATGACGAAAGTATGTGGAATTTTGTTTTAATAACTTGGATACAAAGGATTGTTCTATATTGGACCTAAAAGACGAAGTCTGAATTTGATATATTCCCAAAAATTGGTGAAAAATACCTCTATAATAATTATACCAAAGTGAAATACCACTAGATGTAGTGCACTGCTTTATTTATATGGTGATTAGGTAATTTATAGTAACTGAAGCTTCTAATGACTCTTTACATTATCACTACTATTAATTAATGCCATGATAATGCTGATCACCTTTTATTCTAGAGCAATTCTCGTACATTAGAATAGAGGAATTATTAGAGAATTGTTAACCATCTTCCAAGGATTTTGTTTCTTGAACAGCACGAAATATAAAACGAAATGACTACCAAAATACCACAGCTTACCTAGGCATTATTGGCCATAATTAGCAACCGGAGTAACCCTGGGCAAAAGCTAAATAAAATTATTAGGTAACGTTATTCGTCGCGTACAACTACCAGTAATTAAACATATTAAGTCAACCCTAATACAGGCAACGTCAAAACTTCACCGCCACTCTAATTATGAATAAGTTAACATATTAATTATCTTATATTGACATGTTTTAATGGGAGATTCGTCGTTGTGTTAATTAAGGTAAGTTGAGACAAATGTTACTTGGCTTGTTATTTAGTTAGGTAATAATTTACTAATGTACACATAAGCCATCAAAGCCTGTGTCCTTCTCTGAAATTAAAGGGAAAATATCGACCCACTCTTTCGGTACTTGACCTTACATTTTTCCCATCGCTCCCTTAATATAAGTACAATCCTGTAACTTATGTATTGTCATTCGTATCACATCCATATTTTTTGCAGAAGGCAGAATTTAATACATTGTGTATGAATTATCAACATTTCCCCAGATAAATCCTACAGGAAATGTGATGATATCCTAACCTCAGTTCTGCTAATAAAGAATTCCATGGAAAAACGAAATAATAGTATTATATCCGATCCTTCGGTAATCCTGGATACCATTCCGTTACAACGGCAAAATGAGGTATGTTGATTAATAATTTTATGAGCGGTTTCGTGATTTTCATCCATTACGTTATGAATTGGGTCACCACTGCACCGGGGAGCTACCACACCCAGTTAAAAGCTCTAAAAATGGCAGCATAACTGTATGATATTGTGTTCAATATTTCATTATTAGAGCTATGATCCAGCCTCAAAATATCAATATCAGTTCAGTATTACCTACCTATTCATCGGTGTTCGGTTTGTTACAAAATTTGATTAGCCTTTGTAAATTGCCTTTAAATATTCTGCCCTTTAGCCCAAAAGGACACAATGTAAATAGATGCATGTGGGCGTATTTACGACATGAACTATGAAAACAACCCTCACCATACATACAAAATTTAATGTATTTTTTACTACAAACTTGTAAGTCAAAGCCACTTCATTTTTCGAACACTGTTTTGTATCAAACGCAAGTGTTGTCTGTTTACTTTCAAAGTTGTAAGAAATACCGACTTAAGTGGAGAGCTTAACTTTCTATGCTTTTATTGATGTAGTCTAGGAGTTGTTACATCTCCTATTTCTTTGCTATTGTTTGAAAGCGTTCTTTTACTTATATTTTCAATGGCTCTTATATAAAAGTTGTATCTCAATACAGAACTTTGATTTTAGTCTTTGTCTTTTGTTATATTATAAATACACGTCTTATTATGCCAAAGACATGCTCGATAGATGAACTTTGACATATATTGCATCCATTCTACTTAAG